>CM067511.1:33267492-33337492 GCA_034509495.1 Acestrorhynchus altus | reverse complement strand
TGTTGGAAATTGATTGTCCAGAGTGTTCTTGAGCTGGAAATGCAGTAATTGATGAGTTATTAAGTAATGATTAGTCTGACAAGGATATGTATATGAATAAGTTCTTCAAAAGTTCTTCAAAAAACAGTGGTTATGATAAAATAAAAAACAGGACTTTTATTCTGAAAGCCCTTCTTCAAGGACACTTCAGTCACGTCCTGCCAGTTCAGGGATTCAAACCATGGTACTGAATGAATTACGAAGGTACTAACAAGTACCGTTTCACGTGAAATCAATCAGTACAAGCGTAACACAGTGAAGGCCACGCGGGCAGCGATCAAAGAGAGGGGGCGGGGCTGTATGCTCTCTTTCTTAAATCACACAGTGTTCAAATTTCAGAATAAAAGTCCATAAAAAATAATAAATGACAATCCAGTTGTATTTTTTATTTTATTTGAACCACTTTCAAGCATTTTGATGCACTTTACAGTGTTTTAAATAAATGTTTGATCTAAAAAGTCATACAAATATTTAAATTAATTAATAGATCTCAAATGAGGCCGGATTTGTTTATACCAGCATCTCTTGAAAAGAACAATATCTGGTATGTGTGACTCATATGTGTCTCATATAAATACATTTTTCTAATTTGCTCATTTTATAATATATTTATTTCTCATTTGGTTTGTGTTTAAACACAATGTTAAAATTCAGAAAATGTAAAGAAAAATGAGGTTAGGTACTCATAGCGGTACCCTATTAATCTCTCCTCCACCCTCTCCCCTTTCCATCACTTGTCTCCCACCACATTTATTTCAATGAGGGATAAAAGCCAAAAGACAAATTCCACTCTCCCCATCTATCTATCTCAATCTCTCTGCTCAGTGACATGTATTACGTTCTATTACAGTGATCCGACAGCGCTGGTGTCTTACGAGCTTCAGATTTATTACATTTTTTTCTTTTCGCCTCTAACTGATTGCGTTACAGATGCATATTTGTGGTCTTTCTATTTGTCTCATATGCGACCTGGCAGACAGCCTAACTGTGTTTGCGTGGGTGTGCGGTGACTTTGTGGAATCTGCAAACTTTGCCAGTAAATTCTTGATGTGTGGAAATTTTGGTGTGTGTGTTTGTGTGTGTGTGTGTGTAGTGTGTGTAGTGTGTGACGGATGTAACCTAAGAGCATCTTGTCGCAAAGAGCGGATGTTGTTAAGTGTGTAAACATCTGGTGCTGCTCGGCCGCAGTATTTACAGGACGAGGCAGGTTCTTCGGTAGGTCAGTGTAGTGGATCATTACTGCAGCTTTTATATGGAGGAACATACATTTTGGAGATCTTTGTCTCAGGAAACTCTAACATACCAATGTCTCCAGGTCAGGGAGATCCAGCTCTGTGAGGATGCACCATCTGTGAGGGTTCAGCATTAATAGATATGACTTCTGGTGTATGTATGGGTTTAACGCAACATGCCAGGCGTCTCCGCATTGTGTTGTAAATGGGTTCATTCCTTCTGGGTGCAACCACTTTATTGACGAAGTGTGTACATGCACACAAACATGTGCACCAAAGGCACCTGAAGGTCAGAGAAGTGGTCTTTGACTTGAAGGTCACTGGTTTGATCCCCTGAACCAACAGGATTTGACTGAAGTGCCCTTAAGCAAGACACTTTATCACCAACTGCTCCTCAGGTGCCACAGCTGGGGGTCTCTGTCCCTGCATGTATGTATGTGTTACTGCATGGACGGGATAAAGGTGGAGGACAAATGGTGACTGAGTGAATGAGTGAAGGATATTCTTCCTTCTTTTTTCTTCCTTCTTCTGCCGATGCCCAGACTGGACATAGACAAACATAAACATCAAATATTAAAACATTAAAGAACAGGGATCTGACCTGACCTTGGTCCGACCCGACTGTCAGATGTACTGGGCAGGTTTGAGCTGAATGGTTCTGCTTGTGTAGTTTAAACTGGTATACTGGTCAGATAATTGCTCTGCCGCTGCTTCAGTTAAACTGCACAAAGACATGCAGTGGCCTGAAACTCACCACCTTCTTCCTGTAGTCACTTTCTCACTCTGCCCATGACCGATCTGACCAATCAGCAGAGAGAACGTGGTCATGTTCAAATGATGACAAGGTCTGAGGTTGCGCTTGCTGCAAAAACATAATGCATACCTCTGCTTTTAAGGAAGACCACTCTCCAGAGAGGGTCTCCGAGACGCATGCAGGACACATAAAGAGTGAATCCTTTAAACGCACATACAGATGTTCTGGACATACATGATGCAGTGTCGTCCAAAAAGCTTCATGAGTCATGCTGTTAAGTGGATGCATGTGTAATTTACGACATGTGTGTGGTCTGGTTGCTGCTTGTGCGTTTGAGGGATGGCTGCTTTTTGGTGCAGCAGCAGCGGAGGACTGTCAAGGGCAACGTTATGAAACAGGTTCTGCAAAACCGTGGAGCTATAAACATCCCAGAGCTGCAAGAGGGTCCTGGTCTGGCTACTCCTTGAGTGATGTAGCCAAAGTGGGAGTAAGAGTCGCCGCCCCGTCTGATGAAGCTGAGAGTACAGCGCTCTGTCATTACCCCACCCTGAGGACAGGGTTGGACCCCTCAACATGATACAGCAAAGGCCCAGAATCTGTGATTAAATCACATTAACGCTAAATAAACACCTTGGGTTGAACCGCTGCGGCGTCTGGCTTTGATTTGAGCATTGAGTGAAAAATCAGCCAAGCATCAAATGTTAAGGTGGAGGGGAGAACAGGCACGACCCATTCATTTTCTACGAGGAGCAGATGGACGGGCAGGACGAGTGGCACAGGATTACACGCAATATAGACAATTCAGCTGAATATGCTTGGTTTTGCTCTGTATGCAGGTTTCTCACCTGCTGGACAGACTATGAAAGGCTATTTCAGATACAGTACCAGTCAAAAGTTCGGACACACCTACTCTCTTCAACCTTTAAAGGAAAAGCTGAGAAAATAATGTGTCCAATTCTATATTTTAAAACGTTGACCAATAGACAATATTTCTATATTTTCTATGGATTTTTCCTTATAAACCAAATTTTTTGGTTCATATAATATATTTGAATAATATTGGATATAAACACCATATTGAAACCTACAGTCCAGTCAAAACGTTAGACACACTGATTCAACGATAGATGACATAACATGGCAACTATCAAAGATATCATTGATAATAAAATCATATCCTCTAATTGCAACATTTTATTTGGGCAGAAATATTGGGACACCTCAGTCATTCTGAAATCATGGGTATTTAAGGGTTTATCCTGCCTTTGTTGGAGTAATGGTCACTTCTGTCCAGGGAAGGTTTATACGAGGTTTGGGAACTGAAGTGTGGGCTGCATACAGGCCTCAATATGGTGTTTATTTCCAATACTATTCAAATATATTATATTTATAATTACAGAAACAATGTCTATCGGTCAGTGTTTTTAAATACAGAACTGGACAAGCGTGTTTTATAATCTTTTGCTTTGAAGGTTGAAGAGAGCAGGTGTGCCCAACTTTTGACTTGTACTTGGTACAATAAAAATCGATGATATGACTTCCATGAAACTGTTTTTGCTCATAAAACTTAATAAAGTAACTTTCATTTGACCTCTTTTAGTTATAAAACTGTTTGAGAGAAGGAGTCGATACTGTCACTAGATTATGATCTTTTAAATACCCTGAATCCATAAAGGAGGAGCATTAAAGGAGACTTGCAGTTTGATCTTGAACAGGAGCTTATCATTGATATTCACACCTTGATTCTTCATCGCAAGTCCGGTGTGCAACGGCCTTCAGCACAACAAAAAGTGTTCAGACCCGTCTGGGGTAGAGCAGGAAGAAGGTGGTGAGTTTTGGGACAGTGCAGACTGACTCACCTTTGTTCTTCATTTTCTTTCTGAACACACACTCCGGTGCTCTGTTCCAACAGGACGACTCTCGTCCACAAACCACTGCCATCTCAAGATCTCGCCTTGGAGACAGAGATACTACGCCGTGGTCGGTCTCATCTCCAGACCTGTCCCTGATTGAAAATGTGTGGGACGCTATTGGACGCTCTATCAACACTCCACCCCTACCACACCATCTGCAGAACTGAGTGAGAACATTCAAGCTGCATGGGATGGATCATCACAGGACACCATTAGGAACCTCTACACCTCCATGCAGAGACGTCTGGCGTGTTGCGTTAAACCCGATGCCGTCCTGAGAGACACCACTTCTGTATGAGTAGATCAATAAATACTGATCAGATCAGACTACAGTTATCATCAGTTATTGATCCTGATCACCTTCATCTTCCTTCCCAACAGAACTGCAATCCCACACGTCCTTCTGGGGTGAAACTGGACAAATAACATTGAAGACTGGACAAAAAAAACGACCAGGTGACAAATCATGTCAAAAAATGGACAGACAAGTTTTCTTGTATGACAGCGACAATATATATATATATATATAAATATAAATACACAAGGGTTGTGAAGCTCTATCGTCCTTCTGCATTGTCTGCATTTCCCCTCACTTTAAGCAGTCGCTGGTGCAAACAGTGTCTTCTTTGTCCAACTTGTGGCTCTGGATCAAAGTCCTGCTTTAGTCGTACACGCTCCAGTACAGCTCAATCACACTCACTCCATCACTCGCTCTCTCTCTTTCTTCTCTATTTCACTCTCTCTTTTACCAGCCTTTTCCACAGACACATTCCCACAGGCTGCAGGGTTTCCACTCCTTCTGGAGGCCAGTGTGACTGATTAGATTAAGCTGTTTATTTTCCGAGTTGTTTCTGAATGAATAAAAGATCTTTTTAAAAGCTTTGCCCTCGTGTGATTAATTAGCTCCATTGATTTTCTGCCCAGCAAAAGTGTGAGGGAACACAATCAGTCAACATCTCCGCTTGTGTGCAGCTGGTGCACGATGAGCACAGACAGAGGCTGGACTGAGGCTGTACGGTTTAAGTCATTTTCTCCATCCATCCATCTTCCTACCTGCTTCTTCCAGTTCTAGAGCCTAACTGGAGTCAATGGGTGCAAGGCAGGAACACCCCCTGGACAGGGCACCAATCACAAGACAACACACAAACACATGCACGCACACACACACACACACACACACACACACACACACACACACACACACACACACACACACACACACAGGTTGTACAGTGCAGTGATCCTCTCCTTGGATGTGTGGAAAAAGGTCACAAAGCAGCAGCTGAATTTCCAGGTTTACGAACACTTCACTCACACTGGTCTACCAGTGGCAGAAGTCCCAGTCTACAGGACACTCTCAGGATCGTGGCCCAAAGACCAAACTGACTGAAGGCCTCTTCAGGCCTCTGCTCCACACGCTGATGTTCTGCAGTCCACTGTGGAGGGTTCATTCAGAAACAGGTGAAGGACCTGCGTTGATTTCTAGAAGCAGATCTTATCTAGAAGTGGTTTTCATTTACAAGCTGTGAAACACGCCCGTGGTCCCCGTCCATCAGACCACAACTCTGAGAGTTTCCTGTAGACTGGGATTTCTGCCACCGGAAGACCAGTATGAGCGAAGCTTCCATACACCTGCAGACTCAGCTCCGTCCTTCACACTGTGGCCCAAATGACATCAGTCCTTTTAGTCAATCAACATCTGCTTTGTGGAACTGAAGGGAAAAATGCGAGTGCTGCAGATTCTACAGTGATGTCTGAAAGCTTTGGATTTTCACCTTGAAAATCTAATGAAAAATATAAACGGTTCACAAACTTTCAAGTGCCCTGTAATTATAACGCAATATATATTCTGTTCATAAACACGTATATATATATATGAATCAGGTAAAATCAATGCAGCACTTTGGGTGGATCGAGTAAAAGAACTGTAGGGAGATAAGAGAGAGGACATGAAACAGAAGAGAAAATGAGTTTAATTTTTAATGAAATCCTGTAATAGATTTCTGCTGGAAAGAAATATAGACAGAGAGAGAGAGAGAATGTAACAACCCACTCACTGTCCACTCTATCAGACACTCCTACCGAGTGTCTCCACCTTGTAGATGTAAAGTCAGAGACAGAAGCTCATCTGTTTCTGCACAGTTTGTGTTGGTCATCCTCTAGTCCTTCATCAGTGCTGACAGGACGCTGCCCACAGGACACTGTCGGCTGGACGTTTCTGGTCGTTGGACTGATCTTGATCCAGCAGAGACACTGAGGGGTTTAAACACTCCAGCAGCACTGCTGCATCTGATCCACTCGTACCAGCAACACACACTAACACACCACCACCATGTCAGTGTGACTGCAGTGCTGAGAATGACCCACCACCCACATCATATCTGCTCTGTGGTGGTCCTGTGGGGTCCTGAACACTGAAGATCAGGGTGAAAGGAGGAGAAGAAAGCTTGTGGATAAAACATTAACAACACATTCCTGCCTTTTGTACGTCCTCTCTGCACGTCTCTGTTTGCTGCACTTTGTCTAAGAAAGCCAGAGCAGAGAAGGTGATGGAGGGGGATTGGAGCTTCTCAGCATAACACTGGATAAAGGGCAGAGTGGATTTCTTCGATCTGCATTCAGAGAAGAGTTTGGGTAAACGGACCACGACAGATTCATTTTTATAAAATTATTTTTCCAGTGAGCCTCTGCTGCACTACTCAATGAGTTAATCCTGACCGTCCAACACAAACTTCACTGGAAGACTCCTGGCAGACTCTTCTTCCAAAGAATTCCTTCTGCTTTTCAGTAAGATCATGTTTCATTTCCTCTGTTCTATCCCTCACTCGCTCTCCAGCTCACTATGAAATGCAGGGGACAGCACTGTCCTCCCTTTACAGGAAGTGTGTGTGCGTGTGTGTGTGTGTGTGTGTGTGTGTGTTTGCGTGTGTGTGTGTGTGTGTGTGTGTGTGTGTGTGTGTGTGTGTGTGTGTGTGTGAGACTTCTCGGTCAATGCACTTTCTCTGTTGGAAAGAATGACCTCAAATCATTGATTACCTTGGGAGCAGGAGGACCATGGTCATCCAAAAACGTCGACTCTCCTGTGAAGAAAAGAGCAGAGTGTGAGAAGATCATAACAATAGTGGATCAACAGCTGCTTTGTGACGATGCCTGCTGTAAATAGCTCTACCCAAATAAAACTGACCTGAATTCTTCTTTAAAGATCAAATGGATCCCTTGTTGTAACCATGGTGTCTTTTAACCTTCTAGTTTGACCTTGTATATTGTAATATAGTCTCTATATTATATGTTCTTTATATTTATAGAGTGTCAATCGGGTGCTTCACAGCTGAAACCCAAAGATAAAGTGTGTAATAAAAGTGTTTTCTGAACGTGAGAACACTAGCTTACATCAACACGGAGAACAGCAGAACCGTCCAGTTTCTCTGTTCAGAACATTGATATGCAGACTGCAGTTTCACTAGTGTAATCAGGGAGGTATGAAGGGCTGCTGACGGTACAGTTGGTAGAAAGATGTTAAGTGGTCACTTTGTTTGCCAGAGAAAAACCAGAGTTATGAAAAACTGATATTAAGGGGAACAAAGTCATCAAATCATTCTGTAAAATAATCCTGAGCAGTCCTCCACGGATCTACATGCCTATAAATGGTACCACTTTATCCCTTTATCAATAATGCATGAGTAGATTGACCAGCGGATGACCAGCGGAGGAGGGGTCCCACCTGGTGAGATTTTTGTTTTGCTTTCCAAGCAACCAATCTGAACCACCAGTATGACCATGCTTGTAACAACCAAGTAACAATCAAGTAATAACCAGTAACAACCTTGCTTGACCCTGCTGGTTGACAAGCATCACCAGCATCACCGAGATGGTTGACCAGAATGACAAGCAAAACTAAGCTGGTCAACCACAATGATCAACTTCATCAAGTCAGTTGACCAGAATGTCCAGCAAGAGCAGCCGGTCAACCCTAATGACCATCATGTCCACCATAAAAAAAGCATGATCAAAATCAATGCAACATGCAGTATGCTGGTCAAGGGGTCGTTAACTAGTTGACCAGGGAATGTTTCCACTTAGATCATCTGAAACCAGCTACCTGCAGCATCAGTTCTTGAGCTGGATTTTTATGCATGACAGGAAACATTATTAATTACACAAAATTACAAAATTAATTACACAAGAAGCTCATAGCAGCTGTGAAGCATGATGGTGGAGGTGTGATGGTTTGGTGCTGTCTCTGGAGATGTCTCTGACCACTGTATTCATTCACAACTGTACTTAGTGATGGACACTTATGATCAACCATGACACATAATAATACCAGGTGTACTTGGTGTAACTACAGGTGTAACTACAGGTGTAGTTAAAACAAGAGCAAATGTCCAGATGATTAAATGTTAGTGAAAGGTGTTCGTGGGGTGTCTTATCTCTCAGACGCACTTAAAACGTCACCAGTCACCAGTCACCAGTCCATGTCCCTGCTCGAGTCCCTTTAAGGGTATAGGGTGTGTTTATGTGTGGTCTGTGCACTTCGTCCCCCAGTTTTTACAGTATCTATGGGTGAGACCCTCTTTCTTCCCACACAAAGCTCTCTTTCTCCGTCCGGCTGCAGATGGCACACCAGAATCAGTGCCTTCCTTTCAGTGCTACTGGCCAACACTAACGGCTACCGTAGAGCACTATCTGAGACAGCGCTGTTTTTCTTCTTCTGAACCCATAACCTGTCCAGCAACACAGAGCTGCTATACTTCTCAGCACATCTAGAACTTTCTGACAGTGAGAGAGGGAAACAGAGGGAGGATGGGAGAGCTATGGACAGATACATGACTTACGCTGGTGTGTGAGTCACATCGTCCTGTCAGTTGAGACGTGAATACATCTATGAGCTGCTGGCATGGGAAAGTGGCCACGCAATACCCACAGCATAACCCTAATGCACTTGTATCAGCTCCTCTTACCCTCAGGAGCACTTTTCTCTGCATACATCATCTTCAGTGATCAGGACCCCACAGGACCACCACAGAGCAGCTATGATGTGGGTGGTGGGTCGTTCTCAGCACTGCAGTCACACTGACATGGTGGTGGTGTGTTAGTGTGTGTTGCTGGAGTGGATCAGACACAGCAGAGCTGCTGGAGTGTTTGAACATCAGTTAATACCATTACTACCATTATAACCATCATTACCATACGTTACTGCCCGAGTGTATGCTACTATGCCACTGTTTCTCAACCCTGGTCCTGGAGGCACCCCTGCCCTGCATGTTTATGTGGATTCCCTGCTTTTCCACACCCCCTGCAGCTCAAGGGCTTCTTAATGAGCTGATTAGTTGAATCAGGTGTGGTGGCATCAAGGAAAGCACTATAATGTGCTTCATTTGCAGGGCAGGGGTGCCTCCAGGACCAGAGTTAAGACACTGTACTATGTGTACACCTAAAGCTTCTGTTACAGAAAAGAAAAATAATTCCAATTGCACACAGAGGACAGGCAAATTTCTCACACACACTCTCTCACACACACACACTCTCACACACACACACACACACACACACACACACACACACGGGGGAGATGTCAATCAAACAGCATGGGTCAGCCCGAGGCAGATATGGTCAGAGTCACATTAAATATTTGCTTTATTTCTTTTGGTGAACTTGTCTCGCTCTGTGCTCGCTGAGCATGACGGACTGGAACACGAGCGCTTCCTCCAGGGCAGCACAAAGCAGCAAACAGGCTTATGAATATTTAGGCACACTCAAAATCCATACTCGTCTCCTCAGGAAAGCTTTCCAGCGTCGTATGTAAAGCATACTAATGAGCAGAGACTTTTAGGATGTGTGCCAGATCCCCCTTATACTGGTCCAAACGCAGATGCTGCAGATTCTGTGACAAATCAGTTTTCCAAGGCTCCAGTCCCATCAGTCCCATCACAGTAAGGCTGTGGACGGGTGGGCTTGGTCCGAGTCCTGTGTAAAAATGGGATGTCTCACCCATTCGTCATCAATCAGGGCCCTCGTGTTCCCCTTTAAATGGATGGAGCTCATTTCTGTCAGGGCTCTTTTAAATGTGAGCAGCTGCCACACTGTCTGGATCAGACACAGCAGTGCTGCTGGAGTGTTTAAACCCCCCGGCGTCCTGTGAGCACTGATGAAGGACTAGAGGACGACCAACACAAACTGCAGAAACAGATGAGCTTCTGTCTCTGACTTTACATCTACAAGGTGGAGACACTCGGTAGGAGTGTCTGACAGAGTGGACAGTGAGTGGACACAGTGTTTAAACACTCCAGCAGCACTGCTGTGTCTGATCCACTCGTACCAGCAACACACACTAACACACCACCACCATGTCAGTGTGACTGCAGTGCTGAGAATGACCCACCACCCACATCATAGCTGGTCTGCCTGCTACAAAGTGCTCCTGTATGGACAGTGGAGTACTTTGTAATGGACAGTGGTGGTCATAACAGGATTAGTGTTTGGTGTACATTATTTATTACTATCTGCTGAATCAGTATACACTCGTTTAATAGGTCCTGAAAGACGCCTTCATTAATACCAGCAATTGTGTCCAAAAATCAAGACAAGTGAGTGTGAAACACTGATCTCAACGCAGAGAATCCAATTATGCTGTGAAGCTCTTTGTTCTGGTCTTCTTCAGTGATCTAGGATGGTGTTGTCCTGCTGCTGTCCTTAAACGCACTCTATATTCTCTTACGAACATACAGTTTATAAGGTCTGATCAATGATCCACGAAGTAGCAATAGCTTGCAGCCTGCTTTGAACTCCTCAACCCCCTAACCTAGAAACCAGCAACCCTGGAGTGCCAATTAACACCTTCAGTAATTAGTCTGCCAGGCTTCAAGCCCTCTCAGGTCAGATTCCCAGACTCCGCCAGCAGCGCCTGGTCGCCAGGCCCGGAAACAATCGACAGGCCAAAAACAGATCCCACAAAACATAAACAGTATGCTCCCATGCATACTGCAATGATTAGTGTGATGTTCTTAACATAAATGTGGGGGAAAGTCCAGCAAGACTCTGAACCAGCAGGGCTCTTGGCTGTAGTTCAAATCTTGAAGCATTTCTTTCTCCGAGGCTTTGTCAGGGCTAATTAAAGCATGCGAAAATCGTTATTAACACATGATTAAACCGCAAAGGAGAACGGAGCCCTGGCCAAACTCGACTGGCACTGGAACGGCGACGCACCAAGTAGGACAGTGGCAATGAACACTAGTGAAGCTCGCTGAACCCAAAAAACAAGAGAAGACAGGGAAAAGTCATATCAAAGTAGTGGAATTTTCCTTCCAAATAGCCGCAGTTCGGAATGCTGTAGCTTGCGTCGGAATTTCATAAGCCTATACTTTCGGCATGAAATGTTTAATTTGCGTTATGAAATTGCTGAGTTTGTTAAGTATGGCTTTGAGATGAAGAGCACCAAAAATACTCCTGGAGGGGCTGGAAAGCCACGCCAGATCCGACGTCTAGGCTGCTAGGTGCTGGTAAGTACAAAAGCAACTGACCTGACATTTTCAGCCTTGACCACAAGAAGAACATTCTTGGGAGATTGCGATGTGGAGAATGCTTCGATAATTACTGGAGAGCAGCTCAAACAAAAGATGGGATGCTGGGTTTCAGTGTTGGCCCAATGTAAGCAATTTCAAAAGCTCAAGGACGAAGCAGGAGTTACAGAAGCACATGAAACGTGCTGATGTTCTGAAACAAACAATAATCCTGACTCAATCAGAGACAGTAAATCAGCTTCGTTTACTGATTCTAATTTCAAAGACACTGCCAGGGTGTTTTTTTTCCCGTGCGGTTTGAAGATATCAGAGATGCCAAGAAATCAAACTGTTTGCTTTAGTTCATTTAGTGGGAAATGAGTTCCGTTTAATAATGTGAGAATGTATCTGATGGCTCTTTCCTCAACATTAAAACATTCCGTTTCCTACCGTCTCTGACAGAGACTGGGAGAAGGTTGTTCCCATTCCTCCATGCGGAATTCTTTCAGCTCTGTGATGTTTGAGGGGTTTCTTGCTGCACCGCCTGTTTCACATCCCACTACATCTCAAAAGGATTACGATCTGTGCTCTGACTTTGTCATTCCAGATTTTGGATTTACAGGAATATTTCAGGTCAATGTCATGTTGAAATGTTGTCCGTGGCTCCTGAGGAAGTAAAACAGTCCCTCCTTGAGTGATACAGTTCGGTAACCTGGGAAGCAGGTTGGGATTTTCAAGGTACTGAGAGACCCAACAGCCTAAAGCAGTGACACAGGACTACATGCACACAGACCGTTTATACGACTGCCCTTAACACCCCGTCAATGTCACCAAAGATCGTACCAAGATCAATGGTTTGTTGTCATGAACCACATGTCCAGAAAGCCAGGTGTCATGGTGTTGAGGCAATTTTATATATATTTTATACAGGATGACACTCATCTACACACTGCTGCCGTCTCAAGATCTCGTCTTGAAGACACAGATACTACGCCGTGGTCGGTCTCATCTCCAGACCTGTCCCTGATTGAAAATGTGTGGATGCTATTGGACGCTCTATCAACACTCCACCCCTACCACACCATCTGCAGAACTGAGTGAGAACATTCAAGATGCATGGGATGGATCATCACAGGACACCATTAGGAACCTCTACAACTCCATGCAGAGACGTCTGGCGTGTTGCATTAAACCCGACGCCGTACTGAGAGACACCACTTCTGTATGAGTAGATCAATAAATATTGATCAGATCAGACTACAGTTATCATCAGTTATTGATCCTGATCACCTTCATCTTCATTCTCAAACGCATTGCAATCCCACACGTCCTTCTGGAGGAATTACTGATGATCCTGATGATCCTCCAAGTGAAGAGGCAGGTCTTTATTTCAAAGAATACTTGTCGGATCAATATTGATTAATGCCATCTTTATTAATAGTGAATTATAAACCACGATTCAAGGGGTTAACAGGTTACAGGAACTGAACACAGTTCAACAGAGTTCAAAGATTTCTCGAAACTTGCAGAACATCCCGAGGCCCTTGGAGGCATTGTCAAAACAAGCAGAGTGTTCTTTCAAGTTATGTTCAAGCTTATCTTCAAGTCTGACCTCAGATCAACAAAAATCCACGTGTGTTATCTGAAAACAACTGGTTCATCAAAACATCTCCAGCTGCCAGCAGAGAGGTGTTTGTGTTGGCTTTAAGGGAGTGACAGGCCTACTCTGAAAGACAAGCGGCGGTGCATGCTGGAGCAGCTACCGAAGACATTGCAAAGGTCACCTATCGAGCTCATGTACTTACAGAACAGGTTATATGAAATGCGCTGCATTGCATGGAGAGAGAAGGGCTTGTCTTCAAGTCCTTCAAAGGGAATTCAAAACGTATTCAGAACGAATCCACTGATCTGCTGTTTAAACCCCTCGGCGTCCTGTGAGCACTGAAGAAGGACTAGAGGATGACCAACACAAACTGTGAACTTCGGTCTCAGACTTTACATCTACAAGGTGAACCAACTAGGTAGGAGTGTCTAATAGAGTGGACAGTGAGTGGACAACTGCTGTGTCTTATCCACTCTAACACACCACCAGCACTGTGAGCATGTGAGTGTTTCACAGTAACCACTGCTGTGCCATGTTAGGGTTGACAGAGGACAGCGTCTGGCCATATGGCGGAGGGGGTCCTCTCTGATTACATCACTCATCCCACCAACCCTACAGCATGCGATTAAACGCACCCCCTCGAAAAAAATGTGTTATCTGCGACAATCTGTGACACCGCAAGCAGATTTACACTGGGTGTGTGCGCCTGTATATACAGCCAGTTTACGTACGCAGTGCTATAAGACTTATTCGAGCAGAGTGTGGTCAGACATCACTGGAACCTCTGATTTACCATGTAGGAGTGGCCCAACATTAAGCCCCCATGGTCTAAACCGTCAGTGTAATGACAAGGGGGGTTTGAGATCTCCACCCATAACTGTTATTCTATTGGTTTGCCACTGTGACTCAGTGCCAAATGCAGCTGTGCTGGGAAGCCGCTCTCCTTTTCCAGAGTAATGGAAACATTTTGTCGTCACAGAAGCTCGCGGTCGAAGCCTTCAGCAAGTACAGGCATGGCTGAGTTGTCACAGGTGGCTTTGGAAGTCAGCAAGGACAAAACCGAACCCCATGCAAGCTTTCCCATCATGTACCGTGGTTCTCAAACTGAGGGGGACTATTTTGGAGGGTTGCGGTATGAGTGTAGCCTATGCATATTTATTATAACAGGTTAAAACTGAGGGTGGCTTTGGGAGGGAAGGCGAGCAGACAGAGCTGTACCAACAAACCGGCAGGGCTGGTGGCTGCAGAGCAGCGTCAAGCAGCTGAACTAACATCTGAATGTGTTGCATGTCCTTCAACTGTTACTGTGAACAGTTAAATAACTGAAGATGATCTCCAAAAGGCATGAAGTTTAAGACACACATTCCCTCATTTTTATTTTCAAAATAACAATATTAGCCCATATTGGTCCACAGGTCTTTGATTAGATGTCCTCAAGGCGTACATACTTGAACACAACCTTCATCGGTTCCAGTTAACCTCTACAACTCCATGCAGAGACGTCTGGCGTGTTGCGTTAAACCCGACGGCGTCCTGAGAGACACCACTTCTGTATGAGTAGATCAATAAATATTGATCAGATCAGACTACAGTTATCATCAGTCATTGATCCTGATCACCTTCATCGTCCTTCACTACAGAACTACAGGCTTAAAATACACCGAGAGTTTCACTGTAAGTCAATGTGGAAAGTTTGGCTGAGCCATCAAACAGCAAAACACACTCAAACAGCCATCCTGAGATTATCTGAGCTGGAAAAAATGCACTCTGTGAACAGAAACAGGGTTTTCCTGTTCCTGCTGAGTACACTCCAGCTTCACTAATGGCCACACGCTTGAGCACTACAGGTGTAAAACAACAGCCCTCGATCGAAATGAGCACCACTCAGCTTTTTCCAGACCCCTGCATTTTCAAAAGAAGGAGCGGAGAGTCGACACGGATGGATAAGGCCACACAGCAGAAAGAGGACCTGAAAAGAACGAGTGTTGGACTTCAATTAAACTGATAAAAAAGGAGGGAGAGAGACAAACAGAGAGTAGAAAAAGCCCCAATGATTCACTCTTTCAGGTTTTATGAAGGATGTTTGATATACAGACCACACAGTTTTCCTCAAATCATCTTCCTTGAGGTGCTCAAAGAATTACACACACACACACACACACACACTACGGGGCAGTGAGCACACATGCCCAGAGTGCTGGGCAGCCCTATCCACGGTACCCGGGGAGCAGCTGGGGAGTTAGGTGCTTTGGCCACTCAAGGCCACTTCAGTCATGTCCTGCCAGTTGAGGGATTCAAACCAGCAACCTTCCAGTCACAACCCTTGAGCAAAGAACTCCCAACTGCCCCCCGCTCTGGGCACGTGTGCTCACTGCCCTCTAGTGTGAACTCACTAGTGTGTATCATGGTGTGTGGACGGGTGAAATGAGGTGGACAAATTCAAAGTCTATGACCACGATTATATCCTTCCATTTCTACTCCAGCAGTCCTTCATTTGATTCGTAGCCTATAGGAAATGTGCAGACCTGCTGAGCACAGCCTCATGCTTCATTCCTGAGCGAGGAAGCCAACATCCTCAGAGGTATTTACAGCAATTAACAGCGGCTCCTCTCTCCAGCCTGGCTCGGACAGAGGCGAGAGGCCTGCCAGCTTCAGACCGATGTCCAATTCCGAGCTGGCCCAGAGGGCACGGCTAAATACAGCTCGTCCAGGTCATCTAAGTTCAGCGCCGAGAAGTGACGTGAAACACCAACAGCAGACACAACCAGAACAGGTATCATAAATAAACACCAGATTAAACACCAGATACACCAGTTCAGACGTTATCACCTCTACCAGAGTCTACTAATTACCCAGGAGGACGAACTAACATGAACTTTTCCTCCCACCCGTCTGTCTCGCTGTCTTTTTCCCCATGTTACAGTCTGCTTTCCTCATCACTACCTCCCACAGTCCCACCGAGAAGCAGAACAAAGAGCTGTCCTGGTTTAGCCCTATGTCGAGAAGCACCTGGGACCAGCCAGGAACCCTTTACTCTGAGAACCGGCACTCCTGCACCCCGAAAGGGACACCTCCAACACAGGAACCTTTGGACAGTACTGTATATTTAAGGACTTATTAAAATGAACTGCTTGTGTTTTTTTATTATTTAACTTCAGGACATGGGAACCCTGAGGTTCTCCACATACAATATCTGCTGTTTGTTTGATTTGAGAACCAAATGTGTGGTAAAAGTCTGTGACTCTGCTTTCAGTATCTGCTGTGTCTCCTCTTGTGCAGCAATAACTGTAACTAAATGTTTCCGTAACGGTTGGTCAGTCCTGCACTAATCTGAGTTAATTCCTCCACAAACCAGCTCCAGCTCTGTTATGTTGGTGGGTTTCCTCCATCAACTGCTGCTTCAGCTCCTTCACAACATCTCTACTGGATGAAGGTCAGAACTTTGGACCATTCCAGAACTTTACTCTTCTTTAAACATTCTTGGGTAGAAGAACCTTCAGCATTCTCTTGAGGTTCAGCTCACAGACAGATAAGCCTGAGTCTATTGGTACCATGTCTCATTCCAGGCGTGGACTAGAAGGGTATGAAGCCCCCCAGCATTGAGCTGTGGAGCAGTGGAACTTGTTGTCTGGAGTGAAGGTCCTCAGCAGACTGGATGCTGATGTCATTGTACTGGAAATGTAGTTGACTGTAGTTTTAGTAAGTGATGATTGCGGTGACGTAATGTATCACACCGTGTTTCTTTTGGCTCGGTTTCACGGAGAGGAACCGCAAAGCCCCCGTATGTCCTACTGAAGCCATTTATTTCAGAGCTCTGCAGAAGACGTCGCTTCCACTACCACGGATGCCTCTGTTATCGTCATTACTCACTTACTGTACACACACTCCAACACACACTCGTTGGGTATGCCTCAGATATGGACAAACCACATGGTAGAAGGCCAAGCATGATACAAGCATCAGAGCAGGGGGATTAGGAGGGAAACCCCCCCGAGGCTTCAGCCCCACACGGGCCTACACAGATGGAGAGAGAACGTACACACGAGCGCAATGGACTGACCATATTGGTGTTTTATTAACAAACAGCAGAGAGTATCTCTCTCTCTCTCTCTGCTATATTTGTCTACGCAACAAGCCTCAAACAGTAACACAGATGGTTTCATTAATACTGTGGTGTGTTCATTTCAGTCTATTGACAATAAAACAGAGGGTGTGTTGCTTCTTTGCTGTCTCTCAGATCGACTGAGGTTTTCAACAACATCCCATAATAAAGTGCTTTATAATCCACAGCTAATAAACAGAGGCCTGTTTGGCTCAGATATTAATGCACTTATTAATGGAGTTTAAAGGGACACCTAGAATACGTCTATAGGGTTTAACATGGTGAACACGTCCACGTAAGTGCATTTATTACACTCTCAAATGTTGATCATTTGAGCCAAGCAGCACCACTGACCTTCCAAATCAGTTTGATTCAGAATCACAAGATCCTTATTCAGTTTAATTCAGTCAGTCGTGTCCTGCCAGTTCAGGGAATCGAACCGGGAACCTTCCGGTCACAAGGCTGGTTGATTAGCCCTATATCATGGTATTATTTAGTCTTGGCATTACAGGAACATTAGATTTGAGGCTTATTCTTAGGTCAAGAGTACATAGAACATAGAACATTACAATTTTATAATGTATAGAATGAAGAATTTGAGTTCTACAGGGTTTGCTTGGCTCCAATATATGAAGCAATCAGTCATCATGAAACATGCATAATGTAAACGGTTCCCAAACCAATGATTTAAAATATTTATGGACAAACATGAATTAAATTAAAAACTGATTTTAAAATCTGACTTTGAATCAACAGAAAGTCTATCCTTTATTGCTTACAGCTTATTGTATTACTACTAATACACATATTTTTAAAAAAGCATATTGAATATATTAAATTGTTGCTACCTTAAAGGAATCCAGCTTCACATGAAGTCATCTGGCCAAGGTTGGCCATTAGATGAACAAGATGTTCATTTTTAGAACATATTTCTGAAGAGATTAGACGGACGGAGAGAAACATCAAAAGAGGATAAATGAACAAACTGAAGATCCCAAAACTGTTCAAAAGAAGATTGAAAGATAGAGAGAAAATGGGACTCCTAAAAGAGCACAGTCTGGCGGACCACCAAAACTGCCCACATCAGATAAACATGGCTTAAAGCTGTCATCTCTCAGCAAGAGGAGACACACTCCACATTCTGAGACTGAGCTGAACTGGGGGCAGTTCTGCAGAGAGAACTTGGGGTTAAATTCAGATTTTGAGGTGTCTGACCACAAAGGAGCCTCCTTCCACCCTGATCTTCAATGATCAGGACCCCACAGGACCACCACCGAGCACATATGATGTGGGTGGTGGGTCATTCTCAGCACTGCAGTCACACTGACATGGTGGTGGTGTGTTAGTGTGTGTTGCTGGTCCGAGTGGATCAGACACAGCAGTGCTGCTGGAGTGTTTAAACCCCAAACCAGAAATGTCCAGCTGACAGCGTCCTGTGAGCACTGGTGAAGGACTAGAGGATGACCAACCGAAACTGTACAGATGAGCTTCTTTCTCTGTCTTTACATCTACAAGGTGGAGACACTCAGTAGGAGTGTCTAATAGAGTGGACAGTGAGTGGACACTGTGTTTAAACACTCCAGCAGCACTGCTGTGTCTGATCCACTCGTACCAGCAACACACACTAACACACCACCACCATGTCAGTGTGACTGCAGTGCTGAGAATGACCCACCACCCACATCATATCTGCTCTGTGGTGGTCCAGTGGGGTCCTGATCATTGAAGATCAGGGTGAAAGGAGGAGAATAAAGTCTGCAGAGAAACAGATGATCTACAGTCTGGAATGATAAAACTACAACATGTTCCTCAAAGGTCAGAGGAGGTGACAGAATGTGAACGAATTTCAGAAACAAGATTCCGTTGTGCATGAACTCGTCGATCTTCAAGTCATCTGTCAGCTTTCATGTAATTCAAATTCAAACACACTGTCTGGACTTTAAACACATTTTTGTGCATTGCAGTAACACTCCAGCATAATGGTCCATTACCCAGTACAACCCAGGGCCTGCTGCCTTCACCGCTGTCTGGCAGTGCAGCTGTGGTTTCAGCAGTAGGATGAAATGCTGGTCTGGGTTCAGCTGCGAAGGGCGAAACCTATCACAGTTGGATTAGCTAATGCAGGCCTGGAATCAGCTCTCTTGCTGTGGCTTCGGTTGTGAGCTGTGTTGTGGGCTGTGATTCAGCCAGAAATCTTCGTGAATGTAAGACAGAGGGCAGGTCACCCAGTCTCAGGAGGGCGTACGCTCATTACGCCTTGGAACGGAGAGAGAACATCAAATAAGGACATCTGATACAGGGCTGTAAGTTGAGCAATGTCATGTATTTGCAAATACTTTGATATAATCCACTGAAACTAGGTCCTGGGACTCCTGTACAGACCATAACCCAGCACACCTTCACTGAGAACTGGACACTGAACCAACAGCTGTGCTGGCAGATGGGACAGAACACAAATATGTACTAGGGACCCCTAAGGACTACATGAGTTCCCCAGACGACTGATATTTGTGGCTGTAAATATTCAAATGTCCTTCCATTACTTTACATCAACTGGCATCAATCATCAACCTAGGACTGGACAAATATAGAGAAAATATATACCACGATGTATTTCCTAATCTTGATCAATACGATATTATTACGATATTCATATAAACAACAGAAAAGACAAAAAACTGCCACACAACGATGTCTGTACCTCCCATAAAACTACATTTTTGAAAATATATCGTAAATATAGATATATCGAGATATATATTGTACAAGATCCACATCACAATATCGAATCTGTTATGCAGGTTATCATCTGTGTACGACTGCCAGTAAAGAGTGTGAGTTGGGGAGGTTCTGTGGAAATGGTTTGGTTCCAAAGGGATCCACACTCAAAGTCTTGTTCAGATTAGGTCGTAGAAACATCGTAATTAAAGGTTACTAATTAAATATACAGTCTGCTGTGTTTCTGCTCGTTTTTGACTTCTGTTCAGGTTTATTGTAGCGTTTTAAGTCATATCTGTGTGCTGGCCTACAGCTGTTGTGTTAACCATTCGTAATGCAAATGATATTTTCATAAATATAATTCAACCCTTACAAAATAATACATTTTCATAAACAGGCATTTTTACGGTCGGTGGTTCAACTCCAGATGAAAATCCCAGTTTCTCTTTAAAGGTAAACTGATCTCAGTTATTAATGCTGATCTAGTGTAATTATGGTTCCCACACAAAGAAATGAGGTTATAAATAAAATGTGTCACCGTGGTAATGTCCCATAAGCCTGAAGTACGGACCACTTCTATTTCTTTCTGTTAATGTTGGACTCAGTCTGTAGTTTTATGTTCAGGGTGTAATTAATGCTCAGTATTTCACCGTCACTGGCTCCCGTGATCCATCGTGACTCCAGGCGAGTATTCACTCAGTCTTCTCGCAGACTGTAATACCTCTGATTCTGAGAGACAAAGCCATCTGGCACCAGTAGGTGATGGAAGACTGACCATTAGTATGTTTAACTCATTAACATGATGATGATGGTCTTTGTGGGGACTTCATTACTGTCCTGCACGTTTTGCTTGGCGTTCCTCTGTTACTAACTTTTATGTCCTACGATGGTTAGAAATAATTTTAGAATTGTTGGAGCTTCTTATATGTATGTTCACACGTTGTGGTCAGTAAGCTGTGAAAATTGGACTGAGAAACACTACAGTACTGCACGGTGTATCTGCCATGCCTTTCAGCTTGTGGTCACCATCTATCTCTATGTCCAGACCTGCACATGGTGGAAAAACGAGGCCTATTCCGTTAACATCCGTAAACGCAGTGCTTATGCAAGCACCTCTGAAACATGCCCGCTGAACGTGCGAGTGTGTGTGGAAGCCGACGGAATAAAACAGAGGGCTTTTTGTAATTATATGGTGTGTGATGGTCTGACGTGAAGCCTTGGCACGCGCTCGCCTGTCTCGAACGTAAATACTCCTTTAATGGAAGGCCCAGCTGGGAGCTCTGCTTTAGGAAGCACGCTCGCTGCCAAGGCTGCCCATAATTGACCCGCGTTGCACTTCTGTGTGGAACGGTCCGGCCAAAGGACGTGGGCTTTTGGACGGGGGGCTACTGAGTGAACTCGGTAATTGGCCGAAGGAAAAACAAAACAAAAAAAGCACAAGGAACAGCATCAGTGCACCCGGTCTCAGCATGAAATACACCCTCGCATAGAAACCCCCGAAACTCAACCCCCTGCCCTCCACACACCACCCTCTCTGTTCCAAACAGAGCCCTCGCAACATATGTGCTGCACATGTGCCCTGTATTTCCTGCTTACCCTGCTGTACTAGGCGACTGTTACAGAGAATAAAACGAGGCTGATAGCATATGGAATATTCCACTGGGGAGAGACGGCCAGCTCCGTGCTGCCTTCCTGGGACAAGCTCACTGCAGCCTTGTCCAGACCTTTAGATCAACTCCATTTGATTTAATTTTAATGAAGAGGTATTAAATTTGTTTTCATTAAATCTTAATGCAGTTGCGGTTGCTTTAAGAAGATCGATAAAAAAATCTGATTTAATGTGAGCTGTACAAAATTTGGACATTTACTACGTTGGGCTGGAAAATATGATTAAAACAATCATATCACGATATTCTTAAAAGAAACAGCGATATACAATACAATATAAGACCACTGGGATTCACATGGGTGAAGCCTGGGCCAGGTGGGCTGCAGGTGGTCTCTGAAAAGGTTTCTGAACACACGCTCCGGTGCTCTGTTCCAACAGGACGACGCTCGTCCACACACTGCTGCCATCTCAAGATCTCGCCTTGAAGACACAGATACTATGCCGTGGTCGGTCTCACCACCAGACCTGTCCCTGATTGAAAATGTGTGGGACGCTATTGGACGTTCTATCAACACCACCCCTACCACACCATCTGCAGAACTGAGTGAGAACATTCAAGCTGCATGGGATGGACCATCACAGGACACCATTAGGAACCTCTACAACTCCATGCAGAGACGTCTGGCGTGTTGCGTTAAACCCGACGCCGTCCTGAGAGACACCACTTCTGTATGAGTAGATCAATAAATATTGATCAGATCAGACTACAGTTATCATCAGTTATTGATCCTGATCACCTTCATCTTCCTTCACAACAGAACTGCAGTCCCACACGTCCTTCTGGGGGAAAGTATTTGTGCAACTACTTAATGATGAGTGTAGATCACCATGGATCATCATAACATTTACTGTGATCTAATGTTTATTAAAGTCCAAGCTTTTCAATAACTAGGAGGATGAAGAAGGAACACTTACTGGGACCAGAGCCCAAATGGGAACGCATTCTAATTACAACCACAACCACGAGTAGAATTATGCTGAGAGTACGAGAAGTTTATAGGCGAGATTAAATAGAAGGATTTGGATCCTACAGAGGAAGGATTTGTAAGATTTGTGAGAAGCCAGAAGATAAGCCTTCCCCTTCTATTATCTGATCATTATCATTACCTAATCTGCATTGTCGACCATTATATCACCAATTTGCCATGAATGGATCAGTAGAACAATTTTACAGACTAAAGTCCTAATGAGAAGGGATTTCTCCTTTCCTCTCCAGAAAGGAGCTCAGCTGCTGGTTCAGACTCTCATCATTTCTACCGCAACTCCCTTCTGGCTGGCCTTCCTAAGCGACCATCAGACCCTTCAGCTCATCCAGAATGTGGCGGCACACTCGTCTTCAAAGTTCAAGTCATGTAACTCCTCTGCTGCTTCCCTTCACTGGCTTCCTGTAACATCAGATTCAGAACCCTGACGCTGGCCTACACAAAGCCAAACCTGGACCAGTCCCTCCGTACTGTACCAAGAGCCCTTTGAGCATCAAGTACAGATTGGCTTGACCCACCATCTCTCAAGATGCATGGAAGTTCCAGACTCTGAGTCACTCGCTGTCTTCAAACACTGACTGAAGACCATCTCATTCAAGAGCATTTAACCCATTAAAGGATCATAATTATACTGAAACTTGTGGGGTTTGAGGTCCAACCCGACATTTGTTTTTGGCAAGCTTGAGGAATCTCTGGATCCAAGCCTCTATAAACTAGTTATGGATATTTTCCGAGTGAACAGCAAAGCACTTTCATAGACGTGCAGTAGTAAAATCACTCCTCAGGTAAACGAATCCCGTTCCCAAAAGGGTTTCATTAATTATTGTTACATTTTCAGATATTCCATCCCACGTAAAGCTGCTTGGTGTGAGCTTCGAGCTTTTCATGACACTGGTATCCACAGCATAGTAAGAAACTAGGCCACATATACACTTGTTGGCACAAAGGTGCATTTCCACACACATTCCAGACCCCAGTGTTAATATGGAAAGTGGTCTGGCTTGATAGTAAATGAGGAAAACTGAATCGCATGGCTTCAGGCGCCAGACCAAACCCAGCTCAGCGAAAGTGTTCCCATAATGCACCACTATAGTGGTCCCTGACACACTCAAGCTGTTTGACAACCTCAATGGAAAAACAGACCTCATGCTGCTGAAGAATGCAAAGTCCACAGAACAGGTGTAGAAGTTCCGCACTTGGGCTGCAGAACCTTTTTAATGAGTCAGTGCGAGTGCTGTGACCCAGCCTTTCGAGAGCTGCCTCGCAAAAGTAGAGACGTGTTAAGGAATCCTGTCTTGGAGAACCTGGTGATTCATCTGCACGTACAGGAGACTCAAAACCAGAGAACAAATATATCAGGCTATTATTATTACTCCTCTGTCCTCATTCATGGAAACAGTTGATAGACCTCAGGACGTCCTCAGCTCGTGGAGTTCACGTTTCTTTTCCATGTACAGACAATAAATATCTCTCTTTCTAGCAAAATACAAACAGCTCCAACCCACTCCTGAAGAAAACAAGCAGCCACGTCTAACCAACGTAAATATACAGTATTGTATACACCTTATGACCTCCTCCTACTCTCATTGTCCAGTGACACTGGTGGACTATTCTCAGTCCAGCCGTGTCACTGAGGGGTTAAAACACTCCACAGGAGTGGTCATGAGGGGTCCTGAGCATTGAAGATCAGGGTGAAAGTAGGACAAAAAAGTATGCAGAGAACCAGACGAATGAACGTTGAATGTAGAAACAAGCAGGTGGTCATAAGGGTATGGACAGAGGACAGAGCCAGCTGTAAATGTATACGTGTGGAATTCCAGATGTGATGAACAGCGAGAGACGGTCACTGCACCACTGCAAGCGGGCTGTAATGAACAATACACAATCATCAGTACACACACATACACAGAGAGAGAGAGAGAGAGAGAGAGAGAGAGAGAGAGAGAGGGAGAGAGAGAGAGAGAGAGAGGATGGAACTCTTGTAAAGGTCAACAGCACATTTGGCTCAGTTCATTAGGACTGTGTGACGGGTGAGCAGCACCATAAACTCACTGACCTCAACTCTGCTGCTCCACCACTAACACACCACCGCACCACATCACTATGTAACACCACATAAACACACCAGGCCGCCTCGGCTGTAACAGGACCTCGTATCTCTGATATTTGCAACTCGTGTACTGAGTTCCGCACCCACAATAGCAACAAAGGAACCCTGTAAAAGACCCCTATTTAGGGTGCATTTAATATACATTTCACTTTGCTTCACCAAATGGTCACCTTAGTAACAGTTCACTAAACATGTCCAGCTGAAAATCAAAGTTCCCTCTCTTCTCCAACTCCCATTTATTGCTGTTAATTAGCTCTTGTTCGTTTATGTGCCTCATTCTGTTGTAAAAATGTATATTTGTAAATAGTTTATGGCTAAAATGCATCATTTTCTTGAGATTTTAACCTATGAGATCACAAAAATGTACACGGACAGTTAAAGTGCACCAGTTAAGGGTTATGGTTAGGTTAAGTTTGGGTAATGGTTAAGGTTATTGTTATGGTTAGGGTTGGGGTTGGGTTGGGTTAAGTTATTGTTAAGGTGAGGTGAGGTTTAAGTAAGGACCGGGTAGGAAACCCTAGTCCTGGAGTGTCATCTTCTTCCACGCTTTGCTCCAAACCTCCCTGCTCTAACAGACCTCCTAAACCTGGTACTTAACAGGTGAGGTGAATCAGGTGTGCTTGATCAGGAAGAGCAGGAAGATGTCTGACACCCCAGACCGGAATTGCCTCCCCCTGGAGTAGAGTTAGGGTAAGAGTTAAGTCTAGGTTGAAATCATTTCTCAGTTTAAACCGAAGACCACCCACCAGAAAACCAAACAAAGAACATGACTTTCATTCAAACTCCGGAACCGTGCACCGAGACAGCCCGCACTGTTTCTGGGAACGAATGGAGGTGGTATCCACTTCCTTCCTCATGCATGAGATTCCCCCATTTGTGTTATGCTGAATATTCACCGAACTCAACCCACCATCCCTCACTAATGCTGAACCAGCAGTATGGAGGTCCTCTGAGACCACAAAGTGCTGAATCTTCTGCCATCTGTCACCTTCGACTGCGAGGACGCAGGGCAGGAAAACATGGCTTCACACAATGGAGTGATGAATCATGACTTTCATCATCTGATGTCATTGTGACTGTGTCTGTGTGTGTGTGTGAATGGAACATTGGGATCTTTGTGCATTACATTACACACACACACACACACACTCAATAGACCAAACTTACATCCAGCCTTCAGATAGTCATTCACTCAGAGAGAGAGCGAGAGAGAGAGAGAGAGAGAGAGAGAGAGAGAGACACTCAGACACTGTTCACCATCTAAATCCAGCTGCTACCTTCAGCTTCACGTCACAAACATTTTAATCCCCCTGGCCGTACAAACACAGGCACGTCTACCACTTGCTCGGTAATGTGGCCTCAGGAGCCGGAGGTGTTTACCGTCTGGGGCCACACTTTGCATTCATATCTACAACCTGGAGGTGGGACAACTGCCCCCCCAAAACCTCTAATCCACCATCCTACCGCTTCTGTGGTCAATTCCCACTGCTAAAGGTCAGCTAAGGTCACAGACGTCCCCAACTGATGGTATAAGGCCTTTTGTTGTATGTTGATTGAGCTCTTTGTAGCTGGGAATCGAGTGCATTCACTCGGCATACCGGACAGTATAAAACAAAATCATTTTTCCAATGATGTTCCAAATCCAATGTCTGTCTCAAATGTTTGTCCTGAGTACTGCCTGGAGTTTCCCATTATATGAACACTCAAGTGGAGGGGAGGGCGACATTTGTAACGCTGATTTGCGTACAGTTGTGTAGTAAAATTGTGTAATATCAGTGTATTACGTCAGTCCAAATGATTCCGAGGTTTTGCGTATCTCTCAGTTTGTAAAATGCATGTGGAAAGCGTGTCCTTTGGGCCGTCTCACTTCGTGTCCTTTGACACTTCCCAACTGTAGAGGGAGCCAGGGAGCAAGAAATGCCAATTCTTGCATAATGCTATTTTACTAATGCTGTGCAGAGCCTTGAGGAACCTGAAATCTTCGGGACAGTTTACGAGTTTACTGTTCGTCCCTCACGCCACGCTTTAACCGGGATCTGTCTGAAATGAAGTGTGTAACTCCCACAGCGGTGACGGACCTGACAATGAAATGAAATGAATTCCATTGCAGCTCTGTTGTTGAGTGACTGCGGTTCCATGTAAACCGGAAAGGTTTGACCGCATGTCAGGGTCCGCTCTGCGGGAGTGTTCATCATGCCTCCTCCAACAGGCTGAACGCTGCTGCCAGGAATGCCTGGAATGGTTTTGGGAAGTGCACATTCTGCTCAACACCGATAGACACACTGAGACAAGTTGGCATACAACACACACATTCTGTCTTGGATACACACAAGAACATATGCTGCTGTACACACACCCACACACACATACACGTAGGGCTCCCGTACCCCCTCATTTGGGTCGGGTGGTGAGGGGTATAAATAGTGGAGTGGCTTTTCTGTGTAGGGGCAGGAGGCCACAGAACTGCTCCACCCAACCAGTCCTTTAAATACAGTCCGCTCTCTCTCTCTCTCTCTCTCTCTCTCTCTCTCTCTCTCTCTCTCTCTCTCTCTTTTTGGAATTTTACGGTTAGTGTGTAACCCCCACCCCAAGACATGTGATCTGCATCTTTCAAAGTGACACGGATCAGCACTTGGTACCGACGTACTTTGTTCTGTACTCTTAAAGGAACCGAATTCGGTACGCTACGAAGCTCCTCCCATCCCTCTGTCTACCCCTTTGACACTTTTAACTCCTCACTTTCCATTTCTGCCCTCTTCTGCTCTTCTTGTCCTCCTCCGCAAGGACAGAACAGAAACCTCTTATCCCGACTGCCACTCACAAAACACAAAAACAACAACTAATAATATCCCAGGATGATGATGAGTGTGCTTGAAGGCCACTGTCTGTCTAGCCAAGTTCCGGCCCAAAGTTCCGATTTTTAAATAATGTGCTTCGATGTCCTTCGAAGACCTTTAATAACTCTGCGAGAGCTCTAACACCCTATGAAGGCCCCAGCTTTCCATGCTGAACTGACCTGAAGCATCTGTACAGTTATTCCCAGCTCTGGACTCATTAGTAGAGTATGTCCCTGCATTCACACTGCAGGAAAAGTGGCCCAATTCCAATTTTCCTCCCAAATGCAATCTTTTCTTTAGGCAGCTCACACTACCTTTCTAATATCACATACAGTAGAGTGCAAAAGTTTTAGTCCCCCTGCGTAAAAGGGAATGTAAATCCTATCTGGGCAGTGAGAGTTTATTTCCTCAGTAAACACTAATATTAGAATAAACACTAATAACATTCCTAAGGAATTCTGTGGTTTTCCAAAGTTCTCCTCATTGGAGTGTAATATTAGTTATAGTCTCATCAACACCTGCTTTGGTAAATCAGTGCCCAGTGATGTTAAATCAGGTGTGCTGCTGATGGAATTGGAATAAAACATTTGCCCAGTACAATAAATCCAAAATTTGATATTTCCCAAACTCATTTGCCTCTGTCCCCTGGAGCAATCACGGAGCTACAGTGACTGACCGCCAGGCTTTAGAGGTTAGGGTTCATTATTCAGGCCACTTCTTTGATTTGTGTTCTTGAATTATTTATTAAAGTGTATAATAATGCATTGCGCAGCCCGATTGAGACAGAGGAAGCCGGCACTAACAAGAATTCAGTCTCATATCCTGCAGATGTAACCTGCCTTTAAGATAACGTATCTCTGAGGATTTGGAAACACAAGTCATAGATTCAGATCAGCAATCAGACCATTAAGCATGATGCATGCTTTCTCGGTTTGGTCTCTCAGTGCACTAGAACAAACGGTTCAAATTACAGACCATCTTGTGAGCTGGGGTCCAAAAAACTGTCTCAGATTTCATATACTGGTTCATTCCTACTTCCGACATTTCTGATTGGTTACAGCAAGAAAACCTATAGGACCCATGGTGACATATGTGTCACAGACCCTTTAGAAGATGTGTAAAGTCCCTTACAGCACTTTGTCCTTCTCTTTAATTCATGAAGTCCCTAAGTGACACATACTGAACACCCTGGACGCAGCACTGGACATCTGAATGTGTGAACTTGACCTCGTTTAGTCAGTCCCTGAGACAAAATCAGCTCATTCTGTATATATTTGAGTCTAAAGGTCTGGAGGTCCAACCCATTTAACCCTTCAAACATTTTAATAAACTCCCATAAATTAGATTTAACCACTTCTGACTCCATTTCTAGAACTAAATGATGAAATACAATCTACACCACATTCTAAATTATTATGCAATTGGATTTGCCCAGACATACATTTCCCATTAAACTTCTTTACTGATGAATGCCATGCAACCCCGGATGGTCCAGATGGATGGATTAGTGGATGGTTGGTGGATGGCCACCATGTCCCAACAAGGCAGTATCTACAGCATGGAGGTGGTGGAGTCATGTTTTGGATCAGAATCATGGGGAGAGAGCTGGTAGGCCTGAAGACAACCTCGTCAAAGTATATCGAGTTTCTGACTGACCATTTTCCTCTCATACTGCAAAGTATACCTGTTATTGGCTGCTATGGGCATAAAAGGAGAGAAACTCACGGTGTGGCCACCATCCTCCCCATCCTTAATCCTATTGAGAACCTTTTGGGTTTCCTCAAGCAAAATATCTATAAGGGCAGGAGACGGTTCACATCAAAACAGCCGCTCTGGGACGTTTTTCTGACATCCTGCAGAGAAATTCAAGCAGAAAGTTCAATGGATGCAAGAATTGTGAAGGTGATTTCAAAGGTGTTCTACGTTAACATGTAACTTGGCCTGTTTACATGTTTTTGACTGTTTAGATGTTTCTATTTTTTAATTACTATAAACATAAATGGTTTCTAAGAACAATCTGTATTTGAAACTGATTTGGAAGCAGCTCTTACCAGCCTTTACAAGCCCTACGTTTACATCAGGACAGTCTTACACATTGTTTGCATCCTTCATCAGTGCTCACAGGACGCTGTCGGCTGGACATTTCTGGTTGGTGGACTGTTCTCGGTCCAGCAGTGACACTGAGGGGTTTAAACACTCCAGCAGCACTGCTGCATCTGATCCACTCGTACCAGCAACACACACTAACACACCACCACCATGTCAGTGTGACTGCAGTGCTGAGAACGACCCACCACCCACATCATATCTGCTCTGTGGGGTCCTGATCATTGAAGATCAGGGTGAAAGGAGGAGAATAAAGTCTGCAGAGAAACAGATGAACTACAGTCTGGAATTATAGAACCACAAAGAGCTCCTGTGTGATCAGAGGAGCTGATGTAGATACAAGGAGGTGGTCATAATGTTATGGCTGATCTGTGTACACTTTCATGAACGGAAGGCTGCTGTACTTTTTGTTGAACATAGAAGTGACTTAAATAAGCTGTCAGTCACATACACACGCACACACACACACACACAAACACACACACACACACACACACACACACACACACACACACACACACGCACACATCTGCTTGCCCAGAAATACGGTACTTTCCAGTTCAGCTTATAAACACTCTCCCTGTGGACACTGACGGAGTCACTCTCCAACATCCACCTCAACTCGAGTGTTTATACGACGGATGATCTCAGAGACAACAATATCAATGATAAGTAAATGAAAAATCTGAAATTTAAGATCGTACACTGGCCTTCAATAGAAATAAATAATAATAATAATGACTGTGATTACACTTCACTTCCTCAGATCACTCATCGCCTGGAATAGCAATGCGGCAAAAGTGCTTCAGCACACACTGTTTCTCGTCCAAGGCATTCCATTCCTGAGAATGTTTGACCCAAGTTTCTAAAAGATAGCAGATCCAGTAAATTCTAATGACTCATTCAGTATCTTTTTGCCTCACAGCCAAAGATCTGTTCCCTCTGGCATGAAGCGCACGCCGATATTTCCCAATCATCGCTACACCTACGTGAAGTACATCTGTGTCGAGCAAAACCGAAGCATCTAGTGATTTTCCTTTCTGCTCTGCCATCAAACTTCTTTTATTTGCATGCTGTTGCCAGTAACTGTGAACATCTGAGAGACCTCTCTTTAAAATCCAAAGGACAATATCAGTCGGTCATTATCCGCTTCATCAACAGGGTCACGGTTGATCCGGAGCCCACCTGGAGTCACTGGGGGCAAGGCAGGAATACCCCCTGAACCCCGGAGAGAACACACGAAACCCCTCACAGACAGCAACCCGAGGACACTGCGCCGCCCCAATGGACAATTACTCATATTAATATTTATTATCATTATCCCACCATTATCACCACTGAAGAAGCAAAACTGTGTATCCTGCGTGATCCAATCACAAATGCACAAATGTCAAAATTCAAACCTGCTCTCCTTTGACTGCTTGTCATTGGATTTGCCTCACGTTTCCACTGGACAAGGGGTGCGGCATTCATTCATTTCAAACTTTCACGTTATTTAAGTTCCTTCAGCTAAAAGTGGGATTTGTTTTGGTTCTGCTGCTGAGTTTGACTCCCTCTCTGTCTGTGTCTATAGCTCAGGGTCAGTGTGGATTATAAAGAGTGGACGGAGGACATGGATTCTGGAGGACACGGATTCTGAAGACCTGATTAGAACCTTTACTGGGCCGGGCCCATAAATCATGAACCTCCCAGAACAATGTGTTACGGGTGGTTGAATATAAAGTGGACATTTTTGTTTGATAAGTCAAACAGGCAAAAACCAAACACTGCTTTTCAAAGTAAAAGCCTTACTGTGAAGCATGGTGGTGGTAGTGCATTGTTGGTAGGGCTCATTTATGAGTTATTTTACGTTACTCGGCAGAACGAAGATGTTCGTGTCGGTTAAATACTGATAAGAGTTAAGAAACTATGGTTCAAATACTAACTTCTCTTTTTAGGCATAACATTTTCCTTAACGCCTGTGTTGCAAGAATTGCCCAATACGTGAATACATGCCTTCATGCAAGCAAGTACCTGATTTTATCTGGGACAGAACCTTACAGCGCCGTGTTCGTAATGCCAGAGCCATGCAGAATAAAAATAATTGGCTATTATTTTCAATCCATCTCTGCAAGTCAATGCTTTTACATACCTTTGAACGGAGCAATTTAACAAGCATAGCTTATCATCCCGACACCGGCCAAGTCACATTAATCGACAACAGCTGCAGCCGACTGTCAGCAGCAGACTGTCATCGAACACCGGCCTAGCAGCGTCTAACACCGACTCCTGGATCTGACAGCGCAAAGGTTCCTTCACCTCAGCCAGAGTTCAGCATGCTCTCGCAGAGCCATCACATGACATCCTACTGATCTTGACCCAGGTCAGCTGGACAACACTGAGGTTCTTTTTACAAGGGCGGTCAAATTCCATGCCACAAGCCCAATGGACGGTCTCGGGGGAAGGGAACATCCTCACAACCGAATTTCTCTTTTTCTTGGAAGAGTGCAGCTCTGTTTTTCCTCCCTCACTTCTCTCTGGATTTGAGTGCATCGAGCATGTCCCAGTTTGACATCTGGATGGAGCATGTCTGTACTGGATACAAAGCACAATTATGCAGTAATGGATACAGGCCTACTGTCAGATCCAGGACAATGGCAGACTGTCCAATTTGTCCAGCAGGCCATAAACATGTACTTTAAAGCCTATACTTATGTTGGGCTGTATAGTGTCAAGTTGAAAGTCATCACTTACAGGGGTGCACAATGCTACACAACATGACCAAAAGTAATGGGACACCTGCTCATTCACCATTTCTTCTGAAATCACCTGCTTTTCTTGGAGTAACTGTCTCTACTGTCCAGGGAAGACTTTCTATGACATTCTGGAGAGCTGGTATGAGTGGATCAGACACAGCAGTGCTGCTGGAGTGCTTAAACACTGTGTCCACTCACTGTCCACTCTATCAGACACTCCTACCGAGGGTCTCCACCTTGTAGATGTAAAGTCAGAGACAGAAGCTCATCTGTTTCTGCACAGTTTGTGTTGGTCGTCCTCTAGTCCTTCATCAGTGCTCACAGGACGCTGCCCACAGGACGCTGTCGGCTGGACGTTTCTGGTTGGTGGACTGTTCTCGGTCCAGCAGTGACACTGAGGGGTTTAAACACTCCAGCAGCACTGTCACATCTAAATGACCCACCACCCACATAATAGCTGCTCTGTGGTGGTCCTGTGGGGTCCTGATCATTGTAGATCGGGGTGAAAGGAGGAGAATAAAGTCTGAAGAGAAGGTGAACGTTTTTCCGTATGAATAAGGTAGCTGAGCTATATTATGGAAGGACATGAAGAATGCTTTTCTGACCTACGTGGGAGATTAAGTCTAGTTTGCTTTCCACAGATAAGGGTTACATTCCACTCTAGGGGCCCAAGTTTGAGATCTGTCCCATGGGAAAAAAATCCACGTCAAAGACGTCAAACAGTCAAATATGATGCGCAGGCTTTACTGGGAGCTTGTCAAATAAGCCCCTTTATAATCAAAACGAGGATTTCCGTGGTGGCATTCCATACTGCCACAACGAATTCCACTGAGTAAGACGGTACGTTGGAAAGAAAATCCATTTATTATGAAGACTATAAAGTGGAATAACTGCAGGGTGACTGCAGCCTACACATTTCCATTCCAGTTCATATTTCCTCCTGATTTAATAAGAATAATAAGAATCAATATGCCTGAAGGAAGGAACGGCTTCATAAATAACTAGTAAGTTAAATCAGGTGTGTTGGACCAAGGAACACACAGTGGGTTTCCTGAATCTCATACCAAACAGCTCAGTATACACTACGATCCAAGCCAAACCCTAATCTAACAGTGTCCACACTGCTTCCCACAGTGGACCAGATGGGCAGGACATGATACAAGAGAGCCCTGACGGCATGCTGGGCAGAAGCACTGACTTTATTCTTATTTAACTTGGACCTGCCACTGATATGGAGCCCTGAACTGTTACATGCCTTTTTTGGCATCTTTAAAGTGAAATAAAAACTTGAAACCCCCGATGATGTGTCTAAACAATGTCTGGGGAGCACTGCGGCTGTGCTTCTTTTGTCTCGGCCTCGGTCCTGCTGGGAAGCATTGCTTAATTGTGAGGTTATTAAAGCCTAATAAACAGCATTTTGTAACCATGTGTCAACATCATTTATAGAGGGTCTCTCAAAGGGTGGACGTTGTTGCCAGGTAATAACCATACAGTGTTACACATCAATACAGACTGCAAAATAAAGATAAATGCAATTAATTAATTGATTAATTAGTCATAAGAACCATGAACTGGACTTTAATAAATGTAAACATGTTTAAACAAAATTCTTTAAATGTAATTATTCGAAATCCAGTGGGATCACTCACTTAAAAGATCTCAGAACAGTTAGAAATCAGCTGTTCCACTGTCCAGGACATCATTTAGAAGTGGAGAATATTTAAAACAACTGCTCACATGACCAGATCTGACCACCCTATCAAATTCATCTCGAGAGCGGAACCACAAGATGAGTACAGAAGATCCAACAATCCTAAAATGTTCATCACAGACCTACAGGAAGCTCTCACCACAGCTGATGTCAATGTGCAGCTTCTACCATCAGAAAGAGACCAAACCAGTTTGATCTTCATGGAGGTGTTTAAGAAGGAAACTCTTACTGTCAGAAAAAACATCAGGACTAAACTAAAGTTCTCCAGAGAACATCTAGACGAAGAGCAGGACTTCTGGAACAATGTGCTTTGGACAGATGAATCCAAAGTTGAATTATCTGGACACAGTAACAGAAAACATGAACCTCACCCCAAGAACCTCACAGCAGCTGTAAAACATGGTGGTGGAAGTGTGATGGTTTGGAGCTGCTTTGCTGCAGCAGGTCTGAAGATCTCTGTCCTGGGTGTGGAGCTATGTAATCGGGACAATCAGGAACAGTTTTAAGGTTAGGTGCCGGTGCAAGGACATGAACCATTGACCTTCCAGTCGTAAGGTCTCTCCTTTTACCTCCAGGCCACAGCTGCCCAAACGAGAAATCCTCTACTATTCTGTTTGACCTCTGCCAGAAAAAAAACGCTTGAAGGAACGAGAATTCTGTATCCCTTCGGAATTTTGTTCAGGATTTGGTTTAATCTGACCGTGGCTAACGAAGGAAGTCCGTTTGTCTTTCGCTTAAATGGATTTCTCCACCGAGTAAATCAGCGTAACTTAATTTCCTCACATTTAAAGAGACGACATGTTTCATTAAAGGCAGACGGGGAAGGTTGCAAGATTACACATGTATGGAGGAATGTAACTTTTGAGTTTAGGCCTTTAAGCCAAGCACAGTCCTATGACACACACACACACACACACACACACACACACACACACACACACACACACACACACACACTGACACTAATTAGATATGAAAGTGTTCAGTCAAGCAGGCCAGGCTGGGCCTCCTTTGATTCCCAGAGCTGGTCTATATACACCAGCGGTCAAAACACATTGTTCAGATACACATAAACCACACTGATATTTACAGTCTGTCTGAGATGTGTTTGAAGGGATTTATGCGCCGTGTAGTCTTAGTGCCCAACAGTGTGTGTACGAGTGACTTCGCCTGGGTTTTAGAGGTGTAACAGTTCATCAGAGCATCATTATCCCGAATGCAGGAACGTGACCGCGTTCGCTGTGGGAACCACGCTCAGGATACGGCCGTACAAGAACGTTTGAGCCTCGCGCTTTCTGTGAGATTACACTCGCGCTGTTCCAATCTGCGTCAATCGCTCAGTCTGCGAGAGCGCTGGCCCTCAGGCTGGAGGTCGCTGTGTCTCAGCTGGAGCAGCAGTGAAGCTCGTAAGGGTCGTTCTCTGAAAATCTATTTTTGTGTCTGCAGTCTTTACAGATATGTTACACAGTGTTATGTTTGTGTAATATTTTACGATAAAACAACGTTATTTTAACATATTGTGCCAATATATTATTATTTTATATTATCAGCATCATAATACTTAATACAACAATTTAAAACAAATAATGTTTTCTGGTGGACTTTCAAAAATGTTCTCATATATCAAAAACTTAACGACGTCTGGCTCTAGTGGTTGAAAATCACTGCTTTAAGCATCTGGAGTCGGTGATCCTGTTGGTGGAACAAATGCAAAATTTTGCCAAAACACTTAAATTACATTAAATAATATTTTTTTATCCTTGAAACATAATAAACACACACAAACCTCGAACATGACAATCGAATTATTTTGCTTTAACAGTTGTGAAGCTACACAGGGGAACATAAACCACATCTGGAATCCAGTACTGGACGTCTTTAAGGGACCTTCATTACTGGTAGTGTTTATTTATTTATATTATTGATATTTGGAATTTGGAGGTCTCAGGACTGTGTGAACTCAAACAGCCTCAAAGTGCATTACATTCATTCACAGTCTTCTGGTTCACGGCTGGCTTTGTCGGGCTGAAGTGGGCGTTTCAGAGCAGGGCAATTCCAGAAGCAGGACTGAGACTGAAGTCTTATTACCTTAATGCCTGAATCTCACTACAAGATTTAAAAACGAGAGACGTGACAGACCCCACACAGTGTTTTCACAGTATTTCCCCACACTACACAACTTTTCCTGAATGACTCACAACAACTAGATTCGTGACTGACAATCTGACCTTCAAAACCTTATAGGAATTTCTCTTGAACTTCTAACTAAAAGAAAAACAAGAAGCGGAAGATAATGTGCGGATGAAGCCACGCTGACTAAGAAAACCTTTACGGGGACGAGCTTGAGCCTGAGTATACTGATAAATCACACATTCGACAGGGTTCATGTGTTATAACTGCGTATTTAAAGTAAACATTTCATTCCTCAAAACCCAAACTAGAATAAATACAGTACATGAACTCATTAAAAGAGGGTGGTGCAGTGGAGGTTTGTACAAATCTATGCTGTGGCTTTGAGCTTTGAGGAGAATCTGATACTAAAGCTTTATATTTACAGATCAAAAGATATCAAATATTAATCTCCAAAGTAATCCCCAAAGAATACTTTCATTTTAGTACATCAGTTCTCAAATGAAGTAGATGTTATACACGGTTATTGCACATTATTAGATATTGTACAGTAGGGTATTGGACAGTGCGAGTAGTGGTATTGACAGTATACAGGTGCTGCACAGTAACAGAATTAACAGTGTGGTCAATAATAGTGATTACTGTACAGTAGGTCAGTATGTACATTTACAGTTTGTGTGTATTGACCTCAAGCTTGCTTTACAGAACATTTGAGCTCGGTTGACCAAACGTTCAGCTCAGTTCACTGGTTGGTCTTTCAGGCATGACATCAATGCAGCGTTTCACATCAGAGGATCGGCATCCATACCACACTACAGGATCATGAGTTAATATTGTTATTATTATTATTATAATTATTATAATATTATATCATTAATATTATATTCATGCACCGGGGAAGACTGGAGGACTCTCCAAACTACAGGATAATCTGGAATCTGAAATCACCTGGAAATCAGAAAACTTTTGCGATTGCTGGAAGAAGCAAATCAGCCCAGATATCCCGTAGACACGACCTAAAAGTGCACGAGGAACTTTTCCATGTCGTTAAATTTGAAATTGTGGGTGAACCGCGTAAGGTGCATCAAGAAAGCTTCAATAAAAGGACAAGGGTTTCTTGAAGGATCCTTGAAGCACTTTAAGAGGTTCCTCTGAAGGATCTTGTCCTTTTAACACAGTAGTGTGCACCAGGAATAAGCGATGACTCAGAATTCCTTCAAAAGTGGAACAGAACTATGACTCAGAAACATACTCTCTGCTAGCAGCAGTCGGAGAACACCGAAGCAACCGCAACAGAAGATCTGGAGCGAGAAGAAAGTTCCCTGAAGTTAATTCGGTGACTCTTGCTTCATACACACGTAACTAAGGATACTCAACGATGGCTCACTCGCCAGGACTCTAAAACTTCCTGCCACTCAAGAGAACTTTCACAAAGTACAGCTGGGTTTTCAGCTGGAATTAAATAATTCCTGCCTCCCGCGCCCCGGATCCCGACCCTTGAAAGTGGAGTTATTTAAAGCGAGTTGCTGCAGCCCTACTGCAGTCATTCATCTACGCTGAAGTGTCTTGACAGAAGTTACTACTGCAAAACTTGAAACCTGCTTCCAGATGTTTCCCAGCTATAGGCTTTACATCCCTGGCTGAAGGGTTGGGAGAAGCTGTCGACCCAGGATGACTTTCAGAGCGGAGTTTACCGCTACGGCTGGATTAAATGATTGCTAATGTGAGCTGGCACCGAGACATGGAGGGAAACAGCAGCCGTCGGGCGAGTCTCACGCAGCCTGCCCTATATAAAACATGAAAGTGCTGTGCCATGCGCGCACTCACTGCCGAAAACCAACGTGCAGTGGTTGCACACCAAAGGGCACGGCTGCCCTATCAGAGGAGTGTATATTGAAGGTTGCTATTTTGAAGGGAATATTTCTGTTCTTTCATGAGCAGTTAAAGAGGGCAACCGTTTGCAGACACCACACCAAGGTACAGTCACTGCCACCGGGCACGGCCCCCCAACCCCATCCCTTTCCCCCTCTTTAACGAGGAACTTTAATGAGCGATTACCGCGTCTGTGAAGAAGACTGCCAGAATGGGACGGGCCCTCTCAGCCACCCCTACCCCAGACTGGGACTTCTAAGAACATGTTGTTTTGTTTTGGTTGCTTCTCAGCAGACCTTTTTTAACCCAGCATAATGAAAAAAAAACACTGTAATCATAACCTTATCCTTCGCCTCGGAAGCACCGAGAGCAAAAATGTTTGTGGTGCCACCTCCAGCTCTAAATGGCAGGTCTTTATGAAGATGTTTCCAGCAGTGGAGCTGTTATTGTTTAGAAATTGAGTTCAATAAGGTCAAACTGTGCTGGGACTTATGAAGAATTCATTAGAGATGCCCTGATCCTTTGATGTGCCACAATTGTGGGAGCTTGGATGGATACTTTATTGATCCCAAGAGAAATTGAGGATGGACTGTAAATTCAGTTATATCGGATCAAATTCCCGGGGGAAGGGAAGGGTCTGATCCGATGAAAAGACCTCTGATCTTTGTTGACTGACCACAACAAGCAGATCCTCACAGTCATGTGCCATTAGTAGTTACAAAACTATTGTCTTATGAAATCAATATATCAGTCCATAACTAATTAACAGGCTGTCAGAGCTAATATTCTCGGAGAACGTCTTCAATCAATCTAAGATATTATAAATAGACTGTGAATGTGCTGGATCCCAGTTTACCCAATCTAATCACTCAAGAGGGTCCGCGAGAGGGGACGAGGCTACTGATGTCACTAAGAACTTTTCAATCGTATCCCTATAAATAATTAACTCAAATTCAGCATTTTCAGCTCAAAACACTCTGGACGATCAATTTCCAACAGGATTTCTGAGATTTAAGTGTTCTTAAATCGTAAATGTCCACATAGATCCACTGTGCTGCACACAAGGCAGGGGTCAAGCTAAGGGCAAGGGCACAGTCCTGTCCGATCACAAGTTTGGTTCCCTAACCACCAGCCTCGGCTGCTCGGTTCCTTATAAACAATAAAACACATTGAAACTGTAGGTACAAGAGATTTTGTAATGCACATTTTTCAATTCTGTTCATATTTTCAACTCAAATAAAGACAAAATTGAGTGTCCAAGCATCTCCTGAAAATAACAATGTCTGCTATGTGTCGGATATTTTCAGATTTCTATTCCAAGTCAGAAGTGTCAATAACCCAACCCCGTTAAAACTCCTATCAAGCACATGCCTCCTCCAGTGCATGTGAAGTGCCCCTGGGCAACGCTCTCAGAGGAAACCACCAGCTCCAATACAACAATGAATAGATGCCTGTGCTGGCCAGCATCAGTTGTGACGTTATGAGACACCACCATCCACCCACCCAGAAAGAGCATGAACAATTGTGCTCTCTCAGACTCAGCAGCTGATGTCGAGGAGCAAGTTCTCAGCAAACCAAACACAGCATTTGAGCAGAAGAAGCTCATAGCAGCTGTGAACATGGTGGTGGAAGTGTGATGGTTTGGAGCTGCTCTGCTGCAGCAGGGTGTGGAGATCTCTCCATCATAGAAACCACTATGAGATCTTTATTGTATCAGAGGGGGTTTGAGGAGAACGGAAGAGCGTCTGTACAAAGACTGATGCTGAAACATCACACAGGAAAAAATACCAGCTATTAGGGCAGAGAGGGTCCTAATTTACTTTCTAATTTCTATTAAAACCATTTTATAAATTATTATAAAGCTTCATTTCAAAGTTCAAATGAAGATGAAACGTCCATGTTTAAACATGTTAAAGACAAAGAGCTCATGGGTATCTTCTACCTTTAATACAATGATACATTCATCTGTTATAAAGGTGTAGAAATGCACCTGTTTAATTCATTTTAATGAAGTTAATGAGATTTAAATGAACTATATGTGTCAGTAAGCTATTATTATTAGTTTTGCAGCAGAAAATATTAGTTATATCAGCCAATATTACTTGTCATTTCACGACCAGTGACAAAATCACTCTGGCTCCCAAAGACAGGATGGAACACAGCCCAGCAAAAATGAATTAGCACTGTTTTGGGTACATAAACCCACACACGTTATAAGTGGCAGTACTCAGAGTCTGGGTGGAAAATAAATACATAAAATACAAGAAAAATAAAGAATATGGCCTCTTTTAAGGCCTCAAGGTTGTTGCTGGAAGTGCCGACTGTGATCCACCCGAAGCACATCTGACAGTACCACCCACAATTCAGACCTCAGGCCAGCTGGCACCAGCGTCCCCAACCACGTACACCTACACCTTCAGGAGCGCAGTCCAATTTCCACTTGGCTTTGTTTATGAGATCATTAGTCTAGCTACAGTATTGGGTCAATGTCCACATCTGGTTCACGCAAAGGAGACAGAGGCTGTTTAAAACGCGTTTTAATCGTTTTTGCAAGGCGTTCGTCTTGAAGTGGGAGGTGCGGCACATGTGAAATACCACACCTCGCATAACTCCATCGGCCCAAAGAGAACTTTACCAACACTCCTCTGCCAAAAATGTGTGGAGGTCCTTCAGTCTGGTGAATGGAGGACACTGGAGAAGAATAACACTGTGGTATGTGGTGGCTGCGGTTTTGGAATAAAGCTAATGACCTATCTGTTGACTGATGTTGCTGGTTCTCAGTCTAGGGAGACACTTGAGGAAATCTGTGTTTTCATATAAATAAAGTTACAGCTTCAGAAGCGCTTCCAGTCACGGCTTTGCAGTTCAAGGTCTTACCTTCGGGAGAAAGAAAAACACTTGGAACGTTGGAGTGATTATTTGAAATAGACTCCTGCTATTCCATATTGTTCATTTCCGACTTTTCCTTGAAGATTAATCTCTTAATGACTCTGGCAGTGCATCATTAATTGGGTAGTAATTGAACCAATCTTGTAATTTTGGGGTTTCGGGCATGAGCGAAGGTCTGGCCTGAATTGAGCAGCGGTGAGGAAAGACTGTGTAATACACTTACAATGTCTGCAGGGTCTCAGACAACATCAACATCAGACACTGAAGGGACTTTTACAGCAGTGCTGCTGGAGTGTTTAAACTCCTCGGTGTCACAGCTGGACTAAGAACAGTCCAACAACCACAGATATCCAGCCAACAGCATCCTGTGAGCACAGATGAATGACTAGAGGACGACCAACTCAAACACTGCAGTGTCTAATAGAGTGGACAGTGAGTGGACACAGTGTTTAAACACTCCAGCAGCACTGCTGTGTCTGATCCACTCGTATCAGCGACACACAATAACACAAAAGACGTGAATGAAAAAGGCTTAAATAATCAGTAAATACGACACTATTTCAAAACATGATGTGTTTAGTGTGTAAATATAGGAAGTGAATTCATGCAAGTCATCAGGTTACAGAAGGCCACAGCAGATGCAACATGCTGACAAGTCCAGAACTCCTGATTAGACAACAGCTCAGAAGTTCAACTGTTTCACCAGCAAAACCAACTGAAGCGGTTTAGCAGCTGAGGTTTCAATGCCTGCTTTTAGGAGGACATGAAACTTGTGGTCTGGTGCGTGCACTCCGTTTTAGTAGAGAAGAAGAAGAAGAAGAAGAAGAAGACCTTCAGTGCTTGGACCCCTAATACGAAGTTCAGACAACACATGGCTATGGTTTGCTGGACACTGGACACCAGGAACAGACCTAAATCATCAAAACAATCAGTAGATTATTAAATTAATGACCAGTGACGGAGCCAAACATGTCACAGACAGTCAGAATCCCAACATCCACACTGTCTGGTAGCGAGTCACTGCAGGGCCTATAAAATTCCGAACTTTTCCACTCTCTTAAGTTCCCATTCAGCATTGTGGGTTTTTTAAGCCTCATAAACAAATCAACAATTTGGCAACCGAGTGCCAGCCAACAACAAACACCATTCACGATGGAAGCTGTTAAAATTTGATGGACGGCTCCACACACCAGTTTCCTGCCTCCTTCAGTGACGGCCTCCCACCTGCTCCCCCCCCGGACTGCAGCTCTTAAAGAGTATCCATGTAAAACTGTCAGTCTGCTTAGAGGGAGAGCGCTTAATGGAATAAAAAACTCCGATCAGTTCCCGGCGTTCCGATTATTCATTACAATAATGCACAGGGCCTAGATAGAGAGCAAGGGAACAGGCCAAAACACACACTACACCCTGCAGTACAGGTCTGCGCTACACCTCATTTGAGCGAGTTATAAAACACGGTTTACACTCACTTCTCTTTTGGGCTTTAGATACAGAGCGAGGCGTCCAAAGTCTGTGGCACATGCTCTGGAATTTGTGTCTGTACGAGCGAGAGAAATTACATCAGTGCACACGGCACTGCCTCATAACACACTCTCTCACACGTACAGTTTACCCATAAGAGGGGCCGTCATGCTGCTGGTCTTCACTCTAGTGTGCAGGACTTGAAGAAGTTGACGTGTGGGGTCAGACATGTTGGCTTCCATGTCTGTCTAACTGACACAGTGATTTATCAGTCTACTCCTGCTTTAGTAGAGCTCAGTAACACTGAGATCAATAACTGATCACAGTGATTTATCAGTCTACTCCTGCTTTAGTAGAGTTCAGTAACACTGAGATCAATAACTGATCAGTGATTTATCAGTCTACTCCTGCTTTAGTAGAGCTCAGTAACACTGAGATCAATAACTGATCACAGTGATTTATCAGTCTACTCCTGCTCACTCTTATGATGCCCGTGTACCACTGCAGCCTTCCGAAACTTCCAAGGACCAGGAGTATTTCTCACAGCTATCACAAACATCAGAGGAGACGGCTTTCGAAATGGGCCAATCAGAAAAGAGGTCATTTACATAGACTGTGTCTTAAAGAGTTTGAAGTAATAATTTAAAATGAATTATGGCTGTTTTTGGCGAATTAAACCAAACAAACATTGTAAGCTTCAAAAGGTCCAAAAATAAGTACAAGACAAACACAGAATACGTCCCTTAAATGTGCTTCTGTTCCAAAGTTTTGGATGAAATGTGTCGAAACGACAAAGAAAAACAACCCCCTTAAAAGGTTCTCTGGAGAAGCACGTGGTCTTCAGTGATCTGACTGCATGAGGGGGCTGACCTCAGGGAGTGTGTATGGAAAAATAGGACGGCTGTTTTTGTCTATGGACATTCCCACTTTATTCCATATACCCTATGGATGCACTCTGTGTGTGTGTGTGTGTGTGTGTTCCTTTGAGGAAGGGAAATCTCTGTGTGGGACTACAAGTCATAATTCCCTATCCTACCGGGATTAATGGCAGGCTTTAACACACACACACACACACACACACACACACACACACACACACACACACACACACACACACACACACACACACACACACACACACACACACACACACACACACATACATCCCTAGAGGGTGTCGACACACCCCCGTCTGCCCCGGCACTCAGTGGAGGTGTTTAGAGAGCATCACTAGACTTCTTGCCTCTCTCTCTGAAGCCAAAACATTTACATGCCCTGCTTCCCAGTACTTATAGAAGGAGAGAGAGAAAGAGAGCGAGAGAGACAGAGAGAGAGAGAGAGAGGCTTGAGAGAGAGAGAGATAGAGAGCAGAGAGAGAGACAGAGAAAGAGAGCAGAGATGAGATAGAGAGAGACAGAGAGGGGTAGAGAGACAGAGAGAGAAGGCAAGAGAGAGAGAGAGAGAGAGAGAGAGCGTCTCTACATGGTTATTTATGCATCATATCCGTTGTTTCTCATGTATGTGGCATCTTCAGCCACAATATCTGTTTCATATAGGTTATGAACTCTGAACTCATCCATCAGCTCAGCCCACAATCTCTCACTGTACAGATCATATGATCCATTTCATTTTCAAACGTTTTGTGCACGATTCTTCAATTCAAACATGCAGTTACTCATTTGCACCCTTTGCTGCCACAGATGTGCAAATGCACCCAATAAAACTGCCAATGAATTGGACTCTCTAAGAACAGATACACACATGACGTATTGGTCACTATGTCTATGGCGTGGGCTACAGGGGTATAAAGACCCCCAGCACTCAGTGGAACTGTGTTCTCTGGAATGATGGAGCTCCATACAGAACTTTTGGTGTATGCAATCAAATTCCCACAGCAACGCTCTGGTTGAATCTAGTAGAAAGTCTTCCCTCGACTGCAAAGACAGTTTCTCCAACAAAAGCAGGATCAACTCTTTAATCCCCTCGATTTCCAGAAAAACAGTGAATGCAGGTGTCTCAATACTATCCCTTAATACTCCAACACAGTCAACTATATCCGACACAGTCACAATACTCAACGGTCATTCTGCCAACTGAGTCCATAATACTCCAGCACAGTCAACTATGTCAAACCGAGGTCCCCATATTACTCAACACAGTCAACATAATAAACACAGTCCCATAATACTCCAACACAGTCAACTATGTCAAACAGAGTCCTATTACTCAACACAGTCAACTGTGACCAAACACAGTCCATATGCTCAACACAGTCAACTATGTCAAACACGATCTGCTCTTCTCCGCACAGTCAACTATGTCTACGGCACGATCTATAATGCCCAACACGGTCAGCGGCTATGTCCGACACGGTCTATATTACTCAGCACGGTCAACTATGTCCAACACGGTCCATAGCGCTCAGCGCAGTCAACTGTGGGCCAAGCACAGTCATAATACTCAACGTTAACTGTGACCCAAACACAATCCTAATACTCCAACACGAACTATATCAAACACGATTACATAATACTCCAACGTCAACTATATCTAAACACAGTCTGCAATTCTCAACACAGTGAACTATAGCAAAGCCACAATTCATAATACTCAACACGGTAGACTATATTCAAACACAGTCCCATAATACTCCAACACAGTCAACTATATCCAAACACGGTCCCATAATACTCAGCACAGTCAACTATATCCAAACACAGGTACTAATACTCAGCACAGTCAACTATATCCAAACACGGTCCCATAATACTCGCTGATCAAACTATATCCAAGCGGTCATAATACTCAACACAGTCAGCATGTCAAACACAGTCCCATAATACTCAACACAGTCAACTATATCCAAGCAGAGTCCATAATGCTCGCACGATCAGCGTGACCAAACACAGTCCCATAATACTCAACGAGTCAGCAGTGACCAAACCACAGTCCCATAATACTCCAACACGATCCTTTGTGACCAAACACAATCCATAATACTCAGCACGGTGAACTATATCTACGCGTCCTATAATTCTCAACTTTGCGATGATTCATCAAAACACAGTCCTGTTACTCAACACAGTCCAGCTATGTCAAACACGATTCCCACTAATATAACACGATCAACTGTATCGAAACACGATCATAATACTCAACACGATCATATATCCAACGACGATCATAATACTCAACATAGTCGGCTATGTCAAACACACGGTCTATATTGCTCTAACTTTGATCCAACTCTGTCCAAACTTCGATGCTATAATACTCCTTTTGATCCAACTATGTCCAAACACAGTCACTATGTACCCATACGATCAACTATGTCCAAACACAGTCCTATAATACTCAGCACAGTCGACTTCATAGCTCAAACACGGTCCCTATTACTCAACACAATCAACTGTGACCAAACGCAGTCCCATAATACTCAACACAGTCAACTGTGACCAAACACAATCCCGCAATACTCAGCACGGTGAACTATGTCAAACACGGTCCATAATGCTCCAGCAGTGTATATCTAAACACAGTCCTATAATTCTCAACTTTGATGAACTATAGCAAAAACACAGTCCATAATACTGGCACAGTCAACTATGTCAAACACGGTCCATAATACTCAACAGTCAACTGTCAAACGGTCCTATAATACTCAACACAGTCAACTATGTCCATGGTCCTATAATACTCAACACAGTCCTTCTGTCAAACACAGTCCCATAATACTCCTTTGATCATATGTCAAACACAGTCCTATAATACTCAACACAGTCAACTATATCCAAACACAGTCCTATAACTCTCCAACGCACAGTGAACATATCCAAACACAATTCCATAATACTCAACACAGTCAACTATATCAAACACAGTCCATAATACTCAACACAGTCAACTATATCCAAACACAGTCCTACCATACTCCTTACATTAACTATGTCAAACACAGTCTATAATACTCCAACACAGTCAATATATCCAACACAGTCCATAATAATTTCACACTACTTAACATGTAACACATTGTCCATTAAAAATGAAGCAAACTGCATTACCTAACACACTTCTATGTCCTGTGTGTCAATAGTCCACCTAATACACTGTGAGCCTATAATTAATGCAGCACATACCAACACTACCCCAACTGTGATCCCACAGCCAGTACACTGACCAGCAAACTGACCTTTGACCAGACATGGACCAGCACACTGACCAGAACATGGACCATCACACTGACCAGAACACTGACCAGCACATTGACCAGAACTTTGACTCTCTTACATGGACAGCTGTCAGCTCTTCACGACTAATGAGCACCAATTGTTGAGTGTGGCGCTGATGATGTGTGTAATGTTAACACAAACAGGTCCTTTGGCACCTGTTGAAGGTATCAACCAGAGAGTAGACTGCTGTAAAGCACTGCCCTCAGCCCTGTCGGAGGTGGTTAGGGCTTCAAACTCCTCAGAACGAACAGAGGACATTCCCAGTTTGGGAATACCGCACAACGTTCTGGATTATTGCGCTCAAGGTGAGAGGAAGGAGGCAGGCTTGCCACGACTTGTCCAGGCGCACAGCCCCGGGAGAAGCGCACGGAGGGGGTCTTACCGAGATAGTGGCGGAGCTCCAGCAGGACTCTGGGGGGTCCCCCGTTGAGCTGGATGAAGAGCGAGCCGAGGCAGAAGAGCAGCAGCGCGGCCATGCAGAGCGCCAGGTCCCGCCGGGCGCAGCGCGGCCACGGCGCGCCTCTGCCGCCCTGCGCTCGACTCTCCGCCGCCGCCGCTCTCGCGCTGGAGCTGCAGCTGCTGCCAGGATCACCGTCCTCTCACCAACACACCGAACACAACTCGCTCAGCCATCCTTGGGTCCAGCTGGGGCCACCATTCCACCATTCACACAGAACCAGAGCCAAAGCCAGAACCAGAACAGTCCTGCGCGCATCTGGTCTACGGCTGGAGAGGGGTCCGTCCTCCAGGCTGGTGGGCCTCTCGCTGGTGTCAGATTACTACGAGCTGTGGAGAAGAAGTTTGAATGAGGCTGGAGGACGGGCTCCACGGGCACAGGCTCTGCTCGGCAGCGCTACCACGTGGAACAGAGTGCAACGACTCCTGCAAACCAGGGTCTCCAGCCTGCACCTGGAGACCACCTTGCTGCGGCCGCCAGTCCAACTAATTACACTCCTGCAGAAGTTTCATCAGAGTTATAGATTTCGTTAAACTTGAACATTGGAATCCATAGAAAAGTGTCTGGAAACTTTTGTCCTACAAAATGTCAAGCTTCTCTAAAAATCCTATTTGTCCAGCTACAAACACCAAATTCAATTTGTACTTTCATGCAACTTCATCCCGATCCGACCCAGCTCTGTGCGTGGAGGAGCTTTTAGATAAATATCTTTATTGCAAGGTTGGGTACTTACCATTATGGTCAAAAGTTTGTGGATTCAACTTTGTGGAAAGGTTTGGCACCACATGTTGGCTAAACGTTTGTGAACATCTCTCATTTGAGCACTAAGTTTCTGGACACGTTTGGTGAGCATTCGATTTGTGGCCAGTCGTGGACAAATCTTTCGAGCACTGCTGACTGCAATCCCACTCATACTGACATTTGTCCTGAATGAAAGAGTTCATGTTGAGGACATGGCCCAGGTAAAATCTGTAGTAAAGCTCAAGAGGAGACACGTGGGAATTTCCAGGTCTTTATCTCAGGAGAAACATCTGAGCAGCAGCAGTGTTTAAAATAAACACTAATTTGTCTTTCCATCAGATCTCATCCCTGTGAACCTCTTTGATTGGTCTCCCACTGACTCTAAAATTACACCACATATGAAAGACACATAAGTCTGATGCTGAAGTTAGAATCAGACCATCAATGATAGTCCTTTCCAGCTCATGTCAGCCACTCATGCTCTTGGCTTGGCAGGAGAACTCCAGTAAAGTTATGTTAGACTATGTTGAATGTTTGCTGCACTTGTTCTCCAGATTTAACATTTTTTATGAGCATGTGTTTCTTCATCAGTAAACATCTCCCCAAAGACTTAGAGTCAGGCTAAGCTTTTTTGGTCATCTCCACAGAAAGAGCATAATTAAGTTTCCATGTTCTTCCCACCTTAAATCCTAAGCTCAGCCCAACCTTTGTGCTTTTAGGTCATATATATATCTCATGTATTTCAGGAGGTTTGACACCTCTGTGGTTGCACTCAGGTGATCATTCTTCTGCTCCTCAAACTCTTTGAGGCACAGTTAAACAGACGTTTGGCAAAAAGCACAGGATGACTCCAGGATGAACTGATGGGACTTTCATCGGACGGAAAAAACAAATCAGACTTCTATTCGACATGCCTCAAACATGCAGCTAAACCAAGCATCGCTCATTCAGAAGAAATGTTGATGAGCTTGCACTTCATCATGAGAAGTATTCAGGTTTTAAAAGGAAAAATAAAACAAAGAGAAGAACGAGAAGGAAAAGTGGAAAGTGGTTAAAAAGGGGAAAAAAAGCATGAAAAAGAAAAGAAGACGGAATAAAGGAAAGAGTATGGTCAGCAGCACTGTCACTCACCTTAATAGGAGAGGTGCATGTTGACGCATGATGGAGAGAAACTCCAGTTTCAGAATGGTCTTCTCTTAAACCACGCCACTGAGGGGCGCCCTGTAGCCTCTCTTCTGTAACGATGGTCAGCCAGACACCTGCCTCACAGTGGCTGGAACTGCTTCAGCATCCAATTTATTTAGGGTGCTCCGGAACCACTTCACTGAAAACACAGCACGTCCACTGATCAGCTCCATTTAAGCCAGAGGAAAGCATCTATTAAAGAACCATTAATGTGAGAACCAGCAAAGAACCGGCTACTGGTGGCAGGCTAACATGACCAGAGGATCTGCTGGTGCTTAACCATTTGAGGAGCTGTAAACCCAGTTGTTCCCATAGTGACTTGGGGTATTCAGGCTGGCCACACATAGCACACTGGGCCTGGGCAGTGTGCTGAATATGGTATTGCAGGGCTGTAAGAGTAAAAAGTACACACTTAATGATGTGGTTGCTAGAGGGTTCTGTATGGCTTGGCATTGTTACCCATGAACAATCATCTCAACATAGATTGCAATTCAATTGGAGTTAAATCTATTCGTACTATATAGAACCATCTCTGATGCGTTTTCCATCAGTCTGATTTCACAACCCAAAAAGAACCATGTGTGGTCCTTATTGGGTCAGTGATGTCATCAGCCCCGCCCTCTCTCTGATCAGTCCAGAGTCTGTATGCAGGTTGAGCATCAGCCCCGCCCCTCTCTCTGATCAGTCAGAGTCTGTATGCAGGTTGATCATCAGCCCCGCCCCTCTCTCTGATCAGTCCAGAGTCTGTATGCAGGTTGATCATCAGCCCGCCCCTCTCCTGATCCCAGTCCAGAGTCTGGCGCGGGAATTGACATCAGCCCGCCCCCTCTCTCCTGATCAATCCCAGAGTCTGTATGCAGGTTGATCATCAGCCCCGCCCCCTCTCTCTGATCAGTCACGGAAGTCTGCCATGCAGGTTGAAACATCAGCCCGCCCCTCTCTGATCAGTCAGAGTCTGTATGCAGGGTTGATCATCAGCCCCGCCCCCTCTCAGTCGGTCAGAATCTGTATGCAGGTTGATCCTCAGCCGCCCCTCTCTGATCAGTCAGGAGTCTGTGGAGTTGATCATCAGCCGCCCCTCCTCTCTGATCCAGTTAGAGGTCTGTATGCAGGTTGAGCATCCAGCCCCGCCCCCTCTCTCCTGATCAGTCCCGGAGTCTCTGTATGCAGGTTGATCATGTTCACGTGGACAGGCAGTAAACACTTTTCAGGAAGCCACATAAAACCGGGATTTTATTTTTGGTTGAATCTTTGTTTATTTATGGTGGTTTCTTGGTCTTCTTTAAGTGTAAAGAGCAGCATTGGCATTTTATTTTTGTCAGCTCCTTCTTATTTATTTCATATTCAGTCAGAAATCCAATATGCTATGACACTTGCTCTTCACAGCTGCTCTACAGATTCATTTAGAATTGAGTAGAAAGAATTTTTCTGCATCATGGTCCTGGAATAACCTTCATAACAAACTACAGAGGACTGAATCTGTGTCCCTGAGCACTTTTAGAGCTTTGTTGAGAACTCTAATGGGTATGCTGTTCCATCTCAGATGGCTGTTGTCTCAATATGTTTATGTTATTTGACTTTTTGTTTGATGTGCTTGATTTTATTTTTGCAGTAAATTCCTGGAAATGTTGTGCTGTCGTGGGCAGGTTTCCATTTACAAAGATATTTTAATCTGGCCAAAACAAAAAAAATTCAAATAGAAAAAGAAAAAAGAAAGAAAAGAAAAATGCTCCCTCTGCTGCAGTCTTCTTGAATTCGGAACTATGAGAAACCCCAGCTCCTATGACACGAAGTAATATTAAAAGGTCCATAGCAAGTCCAGATAGACTGTCAGTGTCTTCTTTTAGATTTAACTTTATTTTGCTTTAAAATATGCTATTGTTTGTAAATAATGTTGTTAGTAAATATGGTGACCATTGGGCGCAAAATAAATAAATAAATGCATCAACTTGGAAATTCTAAATTATAGAAATATAAATTCTTTGAATTTCTATCAGCGTTTACTTCTAAAAATCATCTCATATTTGGTTCATTTTTGGTCTTAAAGACTTTATTTTATCTTTTCTTTAAATCGTAACTTATCACCTCAGTGACGGTTCGGTCTGTATTTAAGTCCTTAAAATACAGAAGCCACCAATCTGATGCTAAAACATTGTAACTGCAAATGTCAACTATAAGCTTCCAGAATTTTAATGGAAGTCAATGTAAATGTGGTTCATTCAGTGTAAAGAACAACACTTAAATTCAACTGATGTTGGACAACAAACGTAAAAGAAAACCGATTTAAATGATTGGTTTTCATCAGTGATAATTGTTTTCTTTTTGTTCATTTTTCTTTTCCAGTTATTTTATGTGCTTGTATGTTTATTATCTTCTGTTTCTTTCATTGTTAAGCACTTCTGGAAAAGGCACAATATGAATAAAAACTCTATTATTATTATTATTATTATTATTATTATTGTTATTGTTATTATTATTATTATTATTATTGTATTGTTATTATTATTGTTGTTGTTATTATTATCATTATTATTATTATTATTATTGTATTATTATTATTATTATTATTGTTATTATTATTATTATTATTCTTATTTATTATTATTATTATTATTATTATTATTATTATTATTGTTATTATTATTATTATTGTTATTATTATTATTGTTATTATTGTGTATTATTATTATTGCTGTTATTATTATTATTATTATTATTATTATTATTATTACTTTTATTTAATTTTAGATATAATATATAATCATATTTTTTTATCAACAATAAAAATAAGTGAATATACATGAAATGTTTTTAAGCTGATTTTATTAAGATTTATTATTTTATTTGTGGATTTTTTTTAGATGAAAAAAGAAAAAACTGAATGGATTATCAAACAACATCAAACAAACAAAAACAAGCACGATTGGATGATGAAAAGGGTGGGTCTGGAAGTGGGACCTGGGCAAACAACTGACTCCCCAATGTTTGGTACTATAAACGCTGTTGAATTTCAGTGTTTTTCTTTATTTTTATATTATGTTCACATTACTTAATAATAAATGACAATCCTTTGGCATTATGGCTAAAACCGGAAGACATTTTGCAGACGCTCTTATCCAGAGTGACATAAAAAGGTGCTTTGCTGTTCACTCGGAAAATATCCTCATCAGGTCTGTAGAGGCTAACGTCAGAAACCACGTGGGTTCATGCAGCTGCTGTACTCAGATTGGACTTTAATGAGTTCAAGCTCTGAAGATGATCTTCAGTCTGCATTTGAGGACAGCGGTGACATGACTGAAGTACCAGCAAACAAGACATAGCACTCCCCAGCTGCTCCCTGGGCATGGTGCCCACCGCTCCGGGCACGTGTGCTCACTGCCCCCTAGTGCATGAATCATTAATCCTCAGACCAGTGAATGTGGACAGACAGCCAGACTCAAACACATAAACTGCTCCAAGGCAAAGGATTTCGTTTATTACGCTTCAGAATGACAAATAATTTTAGACATTTTTTTTTTCAATACACAAGCAAATTCTTTATAGACAATCATTAGCTAGTTGAAACCAGAAAAATCATTTGTACACGTATATTTTACAATAGGTACTGTAGCAGGACACCGGCTAAAGCAATATGCAAAAGAGTATTGCTATTTCTTTTATATAGTACAGCTAATAATTACAGTTTGATATGAAAAGCAAAAAATAAGTTATTTAAATATCAATTACATATACAGAACGTGCAACACCTGCCCACCATTTCATATATGTAATTAGAAATCGTTTTCGTTTAGGAATTTCAAATTGTAAGAGGATTTTTGATCAGTAATTAGCTTGGAAAAGTTAATTCTTGAATTAATGAGTGGTGACATACGATTGGGAATTGGAGGCGTAGTCCTCCGCCCCTCCCCACACGACACAAGATAAGCCAATCAGAAATAAGAAATGATGGATCTTCCAAAAGAAAAGTCCATCATTTGTCTGCATGTCTCTATAAAGTGCATTTTTACAGTAACATTTTATGAAACATATTTACATTCTGTAAAACTCCACAAAATCCCAGAGTGCCCCCCGTCTGATTGACTGTTTTTGTATATAAAGGCATTCACTTTGAGGAAAGATCTCCTGATTTTCTGCCGCTGTTTAAGACATTTCGTTCGGGTTCTAGTGCCACGATGGGCCTAAAGGAAGTTGTGCTGCCACAGATACTAAACCTCACACGGCGCCAAACCGGTTCCCCGTGAAAGGTTCCACAGTGTGTGAAAAGCTCTGCAGACTCACAGTTACGTAATCGGCCTATCACTTCAGTCCTGAAGCAAACGTATTCAACCTTATTTACGAGGCTGTTCACCAGCCGTCAATGAATCATATCACGGTCAGGAACCCTGGTGACAGACTGGCCAACCAGTCAGATTCGCTGGACTATTAAATGTAAGACCCCCTGCGGGATGATGTAATATCAGTAACGTGCCATGTGCTGATGGGGTTGATATGAAATGGTTCACACTGAACATTGACCCTCATTCAAGATCACTAACAGAGCCCCCCCATGCAAATCCCTGCCCCCCCCACCCATGCAACCCCCAACCCCACCCCCCGTGTGTACAGTTGTACTAGTCATGTGCCAACATTCAATACAAAAACATATGACATTACACTGCAAAAATCCCTGTATAAAACTAGAAAAATATGTAAATGAGATGTAAATCCTTATATTAAGCAAAATTAAAATAGAATTTTTTTCTGCCAATGGGGTAAGCATATTTTACTGGGTTAAGAATTCTTAAAATAAGTGAGAATGTCTAGGTTTAAATGTCTTAAAAGTAAAAAATAAGCATTTAAAACGTTTAAAACGAGGTTTCCTTGCACAGTAATAAGACATAAAGACTTCATATGAGTCTATTTCTCTCGTTAACGTAATGCTGGACTGAGTCTGAGCCCCCCGTTTAAATACGGCCGATCCCCACCTTTACGAAGCGAGCCTCGGGGGACCCTCGTCCCTTTCGAATGGACAAAACAAGCACGGGGGACGTGACCCCAGCCAACCTACTGAATCACCTTATGCATGACCCTGGTTGATCTGTCTGACCTGTGCCTGTGATGAAGACCAAAGGTGATCTGGAATTATATGGAATTTGTTGGTCGTCTCAAAAGACACGGGACTGACCACTGAAGAGGTTCTGCGTGACTCTGTGACCGTCTGGAACGACACCATTGCAGTCGGTTGATTCCTCCTGGGGGCAACTATTTCTTGATGATGTGTTTATGCAATGGCAAGCGGGCACTGCATGAATGTGTTACACGGGCAGTGTTTTTAAACCAAGACAATCACTTTATATCGGCACATGCCTAGACTGTCCACAAACACACACACACACACACACACACACACACACACACACACACACACACACACACCCAGCGTGTGTCCACAGAGATGAAAGGCATCTGTTCCAAAGCTCTATTGAGTGGAACTGACAACATGAGCTGCGATGTAGAGACTTACTGGCGGAGTGTCAACATCTGTGTTTTAGACAAACACAGACACACACACACACACACACACACACACACACACACACACACACTGTGCTTGAATATTTAAAGAAATATGCTACAAAACACACTTCTAACAGCTTCCATTAAATACTTGGATGCTGACTCACAGGGTGTGGAGAAGCCTGGCTGGCTCTGATATACTGAGTCAGTTTAGTCCAGTAGAAAATACCCTCGGCTTTGAACAGGACGGGGGTTTGTGACCACGTGCTTCGCATTACTGAAGGCTGGAGTTTTAAACATTGAAACCAGGGGTTCTAAACTTATTTCACAGTGTGACCCTTTCATAGGGTTAACCCCCCCCCCCCCCCCACCTCTACGCCATCTTTTCACTGCGTCCTATAAAAATTAGTATAATGAGAGAATGATCGTTGATAATAGGTTCTCACCCACTGACAGCTGGACCTGCACTGAGTCACTAACATGTCCCATGCATGGGTTAGTAGGACTCGGGGTCAGTCGCAAATCATCAAGTCTCTGCGTTCAGAAAATCCTGGGTTGCAGAGAAATGTTGATCGGTTTGAGTGTCATTAAACTCAGCGATGGGAACTCAATGAAATCCCGAATTCAGTCCGATTAACGAACGAAGAGCTCTGGATAAAGTCCGGATCAGATTTTCTGGACGTTTTGTAGGATACAAATGTGAAAACGCCATGAGTATCACTGTCATGACTCCCCAGGGACTACATCAGGACCCCCGATTGAAACACTGCTGCAAAGGTCACCGTCAAAGCACTCGCCACGGCAAAAAAATCGACATCGAATATAAAACACCGCTGTTTTAATGTGTCAATTACAAATGACACCGCAGAAGGTGAGCAGTATAATCATAAGCATTCGTATGAACAGTTGCAGCGTAAATGATGGAAAGGCAACATCAAATTAACTTAGGAATATATCGTCCACTTAGTAATAAAGGCTGATCTTCCAGGATAGATGCTGAGTAATGTGTTAGATATCGTGTATTGGAAAATTCGGAATATAAACAAAAATTCGGAATATACAATATTTTCTTGAAGTAACTGAAGATTAAAAAAGCCAGTGCATCGTTACATCTGAAACACTTGGCACCGGAGAGTGAATATTTTGTGAAATGGCTTCGTTATTGACTATAAATACACTCTCTTCCCTTCCGGGAAATAAAGGAAGTGTGAGTCAGAACAGATACCCCCGTATGTTGACATTGTGCTTGGGCATTCAGTAGATGACCAAAGACGTGTTCATGAAAGACCTTCAGTGTTCATGAAATATTAACACCAGTATCAATGTTTGAACCTCAGTGGAATTGCTTTGGCTGCATCGCCTAGTTGTGCTTAAGGTGGCAGAAAACTGTTTACCTTAAAAGTACGCACTTTTAGAGGGGAAGTTTGATTAACAGTCCTTACAAAATTTCAAAACGTCCGGACAAAAACTTGTGCTCTCGCTTAAAAGGCGCTCGTTCCAGGTTGTGACCTTTTCCTGGCTGCAGTCACGACGAAGACCTCAGTGGAAAAGGCGACGGAAACCTCTTCGTGGAAGCCACGCGGTTCTTTTCTGTACGACTCAGCAAAAGAGGGCTAAAAAAAGTGAACGAGAGCTTGGAAGATGAGGCTGAACGTGTCTTAGAACGCTGAGGTTCTGCACAGGCTCCTCCCTTTCCTCCAGCTATTGCTGTTCATCAGTGGCCTCCTCCAGCTCGCAGGACGGTCATCAGAGCCCTTGGCTGTGTTAGGACAGTGTTGTGCTGCTGGCTGTGACTAGTCTGGCCTCGCTGAGCAGCCGGCGTATGTGCCTCTCCTCCTGTAGCCCCGCCTCCCGCACTCCTGCTTCAGTCAGAGCTGACAAGTGGCCCAGGGAGGTGTAGCCAGCAGCCGAAAGGAGGTCGGAATACATGGGCATTCCGATGGACACCAGCCAATCTGTAATGGAGCTCAGATGAACTGGAGATGTAGGCTTCCGACACATGTCTGTCAGACCTCCTGAGGGAATCTGTGGAGAGTGCAGACAAGAGAAGAGTTCCATGAATACCTTCAACCATATGGACATTTGATCTTCATTGTAGCTTCATTGTAGAGATGGAGGTGATATAATTAAACACATACAACTGAGGAAACATCTTGAAACATCATTAATAAACATCATTAATAGAAATATCATTCTCTTGTGAGGACGACGTTTGGAATTCTTTCAGCTGTGTGATGTTTCAGCGTCAGTCTTTGTACAGAAGGTATTTACTCTGAAAATGTCTTCTGTAGATGCATGTATTTTGACCTCTACTGTGGTCAGAACCACATATTTTAGGATCGTTGGATTGTCTTTATACATAATGTGGTTCTGCTCTTGGGCTGAACCTGCTAGGACTTTCTGGTCATGTTCTCCACTTGTAAATGATGTTCCAGACAGTGGAATGACTGATTTCTAATTGATCTAAAATCTTTTTAAATGTCTTCTCAGACTCCTCTGCATCCACAACCCTCTTTCTGAAGGCCTCAGAGAGCTCTTTGGATCTGGTCATGATGATCCCACTCACTTCAACAATCAAGAGCAAACCAAACTAATGTCTGAGGTTTAACTAAGACAGGCTCCTCCAAAGTCCTCTCTAATGCTGAGCTGATCATTAGCAACAGACAAACACACTTTGTCTTCAAACAACCCTTGAAGAACCCTCGTTTTTAAGTGTGTAGTCTTGGACTAAAATGTAGTTCTGATCTTTAGGCTTAATCTGCTTCTGGGAAAGTGACTGATTTATATACACAACCCTGGTTTCACCAGACTGAGCATCTGAAAATGAGAAGCAGGTGATTGCAGCTGCAGAAGGTTCTGTAGGACAGTTGCCACAATCTAAACAAAGCAGTTTATTCAAGCATTTCGTTCTGTGGTCACTCACAGCCATGCGGTGCTCCTTGCGCAGCTGTTTAACTCTGATCTGGTCCAGGGCAGATGCCATGCCCTTCATCGGCTGCTGAAAGTCCTCCGAGTATCTCTGGAACAAGGCCTGAGGAATTCCACAGCGGCCGTGCTGGAGAGAAGCAGAGAAATTAGAACCGTTAATCAAGACCAACACAGGTACTATAAAGAAAGTGAAAGGACACATGGACGGTCGCTTTCTGCTCAGCTTCCTAATGAAAAGGAAGTCTGACCAGAGGAGGAGGAGTGAGCCTGGGTTTTCCAAGGTTTCTTCCTCCAGCTCTGAGGGAGCCCTTTGGATCACCGGGGAGGTTTATGTCTTTGTCCTTTGTTTACTGTGTTATTGATCATAACTTTTTGATTTCTGTGAAGCAGCTTTGTTACATCAGCTGTAAAAACTGCTGTATAAATAAATTTTGATTTAATTAATTTTGACTAATCAAACAGAACGTGCTCGAGAGGGCGGGACCAATGCCATCACTGACCCAGGTGTTGGGTTGAGATGAGAAAGGAGGGGCTGTTTGTTCTCTTTCTTGCTCACAGGGTTCACATTTCAGAATAAAAGTCCTGAGAAGTGAAAATACTAATAATACATAAATAACAAAAATAATAAAGTTTGTCTTTTAACTTTATTATATGAACCACTGTCACATTTTCAGCTCAAAAACACTGGATGATTCATTTCCAACAGGATTTAAATTGTACTTTAGTCCTTATAAGCTACAAACAAGTACATGTACTAAACAAATATTTAAATTATCTTAATATTTACATCTCAAATGAAGATTTCCGTGCTCTAGGATCTCCTGAAAATAGTATGTGGTGTGTGTAACTGTCTCCTATAAATACTTTTCTATTTGTTTGGCGAATAAAATACGTCAAAGTACGAAAAACATCCCACAAAACTGGTCATCAGGATCATCAGAGGGCTGGTGGAACCAGTACAGCCATTGACTCAGTCCAGGTTTGAACAACAGGGTGAAACAGAAAACCAGAAAATGTACTTCATGTGGTTTTTAATGGACCTCGGGGTTCACCAGAAACCGACCCTGTGTGACGAGAGCGTGGAAACGAAAGGCTGACACAAACAAGCAAACGTTTATGTGCCAGTGAAAGAATGATGAGGCTAGAGAGACTCAATCATTCCTGTAATGATTGAGTCTCACTATGCAAAAGCAGCCTTTTAAGCATCCAGACAGATATTTGACTCTGAGATGGTTTAATCTGTTGGGACGTCTGACATGGAGAACCACTCGGCGCTCCTGAAAGCTGACAGCATTCCAAGCAGATGTGCTGAAGGTACTAAATGGAAATGTTATTACGTGTTAATTATATGGTGCTTAAATTACATAAGCGTAATCAAGTTGAGGAAAGGATGACTCAAGTCCAGTGTTCGGTGGTCCAATTGGATTTGCTTCAGTGGATGAACATCATCTGACTGCATTGTTTCCAGCACAAATAAGATGGAGACAGTAGCCAATCACAGTCGCACTGCAGCTTTAACTCAAAACAACTTGGCTACCTCTCACCAACGTTCCAGAACTGCGAGACTAATTAGGTGTAAGCCATCATTAAAGAGCAATGAAAACTCCTAAGAGCTGGTCTCGTAAATGTGAAAACAGATGCACTGCCTGATGTTTTGGCGAGAACCTCGGTTCCAACCTCAGAGTGTCCCGGGGGGAGGCCCTGGAAACAGGCATTTAGCTTTGAAACGTCTTAGGCCAGCCAAGGTGACCCACTGTCCACCCCAGAGACCGCGTGCAAAACTCAACTTGGACGACTGTTAAAGTTCCTCAGAATTTGAGGATGACACCACTGTACTGGGGCTCATCTCTGGGGAGGATGAGTCTATTTATCGGGATGAGCTGGAGCGACTGTATGTGTAGTGTACACTGCTCAGCCATAACATTAGGACCACATCGTTTTTCTACATTAATTGTTTCAACAGGATCTTTGAAGTTCTATAGTTACAGAGGGTCATACTACATTCTCCTCCTTTCACCCTGATCTTCAGTGGTCAGGACTCCACAGGACCACCACAGAGCAGCTATGATGTGGGTGGTGGGTCATTCTCAGCACTGCAGTCACACTGACATGGTGGTGGCGTGTTAGTGTGTGAGAACAGTCCACCAACCACAGATGACCAACACAAACTGTGCAGAAACAGATGAGCTTCTGTCTCTGACTTTACATCTACAAGGTGGAGACACTCGGTAGGAGTGTCTAATAGAGTGGACAGTGAGTGGACACAGGGTTTAAACACTCCAGCAGCACTGCTGTGTGATTATATATTGCCTTACACTCCAGTGGGCTGAGAACTGTAAATTACAGGCAGGTTAAATTCACAGTTACACTCTTTCCATCCAGATGTTCTCTCTGTGGACTTGGCTTTTGCAGGACCGGATCCCAACACTAGCCCACTGCTATTGCTGGCATGAGGAGCAGTAAGGGATACCGAACATGTGATAGTTGTGTCTGCAGTAAACCAAGCATTTTACAGTGTGAAAATCAGATGGAAAGTGGTTCTGAGGACAGATGTTTCCAATTAATAAATCATCACCAACTGTGATTTAATCAGGAATATCTCCGTTTTGATTAAGGGATTGAAATTAATGGGCTGATGTGAGGCGACAAGAGAGGGACATTATGACACGTCTATCTAGTTTGTATACATTTCTTTAAAAATTAAGAATCGACTTCTTTAATATTGATCGACGACCATCACCGCATTAGTCAGGATGACGGTTATTTCCAATGGACCGTTTAATTTCACAGGTTTGTTTTCTGTTTTTATATTCGCGAAAGCAAGATTCGCTCAGGAAAACTGGAAAACTCACCGAGCGACTGCAAAGGGAAACAAAAATAACACTGTACCGTCTCCCAACTCTCTCATTGGAGCTTTTACTAAATAATCTTTGAGTATTTGAGGAATATTAATAACTCTTAATACAAACAGCCTGCAGCAGAAACACTGCTTTGTTTTTAGCTCCAGCTGTTTATGAGAAAGTGAGCTGAACGCCAAGCCAGTGTTAATGTTTCAACATTTCTCAGTGGGAGTTATTCTGACAGATGCAGGGAACAGCTGCAATTCAATAAAATTCAGCGTCTCAGTCCAAACAAAAAGTATGAAATAAAAGAGTCGTGTGAAAAAATGAGGACACCCCATGAAAACCTTTGTCCTTAACATATTTTCACAAGAACATTTCTTGGAGAGGACTTCGGAGAACATTTAAATCAACTGTCAAAGATGCGTAAAGAAGATCCAACAATCCTAAAATGTCATCATGGGACCTACGGGTATCTCTCGCCACAGTCAATGTCAAAGTGCAGCTTCTACCATCAGAAAGAGACCAAACTTCATGGGACGTGTTTAAGGAGGAAATTCTTACTGTCAAAAAAACATCAGGAGAAAACTAAAGTTCTCCAGAGAACATCTAGACAAACAGCAGGACATCTGGAACAATGTGATTTGGAATTATTTGGAAACAGTATTAGAAGACATGTTTGGATCAAACCAAACACAGCATTTGAGCAGAAGAAGCTCATAGCAGCTGTGAACATGGTGGTGGAAGTGTGATGGTTTGGAGCTGATCTGCTGCAGCAGGGTGTGGAGATCTCTCCATCATAGAAACCACTATGAGATCTTTATTGTATCAGAGGGGGTTTGAGGAGAACGGAAGAGCGTCTGTACAAAGACTGACGCTGAAACATCACAGAGCTGAAAGAATTCCGCATGGAGGAGTGGGAACGTCGTTCTTCCAGTCGATGTCGAGGAAGCGGTAAACGGTTCAAAACGTCTCACTGACATTATTTCAGACAAAGGAGGAGAAACCAGATATTAGGACAATGATGTTTAAAGATCTTTCTTCAGTTGTATGTGTTTAGTTATATCAGCTCCATCTCTCCAGTACATTGAAGATCGTCCAGACGATTATATATGTTAAAGTCAAAGGTGTTCAGGTGGTTTCCTCATTTTTTTAACACAGAATTATGGTGCATTACCTTATCTGAGTAGGGCTCTGCTGTGAGATCAATGCCCTCTGAGCAAGCCTCTCTTCTAGTTGTGTCTCCAAATCAGCCATTTTGGCATGAGAGAATCTTCTTCCTAGGGACATCTTGACCCCTTGAATCTGTGGACAGGCAGTCTCTGGCAGGTCAGACAGCCAGGGTGGGGCCACAGCTGGTGCGTTCTCTGCATCATGTGTGGACACTGGAGAGAATGGTGTGCCTTCAGAGGGACTTGTAGGACTGCTCACAGGTTTAGGAGGCAGAGTTGGTGTGCTTGGTGTAGAACCTGACAGGACCACTGGTGGCGTGAGCCATTAACCAAGCTCTTTTGACTTTTGGCAGGGACTGGGTGGGGGGCACAGAGGCTTTTGGGGTGAGTACGTGGAGCTGGACTTGTTGGGGCTGAGAGTGACTGGGCATCTGGAAATTCAGGACCTCGGATGGGACAGTTAGGCTTCAGAGGTAGCTGGGTAGGCACTGGAGGCCTTTCAACTGGCCCAAATCTAACCTCTGGCTTCGACTCTACTCTGTCTACCTTCATCTCCTGGTGACTCTTCAGGAACTGCAGACTTTGCACCTTTGCCAAACTCTCCATGCTGCGTGCGGGCCTTGCTCGCTGCTCCTTCTTCTGCTCAAAAGCCCTGTTCCACTGAGTCCCCCAGAGAGTGTGAACGCTTCCACAGCTCCAGGTTCTCCTGGGGCCCGTCCAGCTCCTCGCAGCTGCGACTGGCTGGCATGCGGGACCTCTTCCTTAAGCCAAGAGCCCGCAGGCTGAAGCCCTTCATTGGACGGGGGAGAAAGTGCTTGGGGAATTTGCGCTCCTTCTTGGTCTGGTGCTGGAGCGCTTCGGTGGAGCGGGTCATGGGGAGGGTGGGATAGTCTGGAGACTGGATCTGGCCAGACTCGAAAGCCAGATGAGCCTACGACTGGAAGCTGCGAGCTTTGCGCGTTCTACCTGCAACACAAGCTTCACTTCCAAACATTCCTTACTTCCTGCGCTTAACAATCTCATGTCATGTGGAATAAAGACACGTAAAGCATTCCATTGGTCTGAGGTGTACACAATAGCCGGTTCTAATTGTCGTCCACACCTACTGGTCTGCTCCTTTGTACTGGGCCTCAGCATGCCCACCATGTTTACACCAGCGTTTCTCTTCTCATTCTATCGGTAACGAGCTGATTTATGACTGAGGTTGTTATGGATGAACGTGCGTGTTGTCCAGATGATAAGAATAGCCGATTAAAGTTTTATTGGGGTGGTTTTGGGCCGGAGATTTGTGGTTCTCATAATTGATTATGAAGCATGCTGATGTTCCGTTATCTCTCGCTTCGTGTTCAAAGTTCAAGTCCAACAGAACTCTACTGAAGTGGGACCACGCACAGTTCAGAGCGATACCACGAGTCAAACGAACCGGGCTTTGGTGAAGAAAACGCAGCCTAGTGTGAGTACACCCTTAACACCTACACAGCTGGATTAACCTGCAGACTTTACCATCTCAGAACACAATCAGATGAAAAACAGCCGTTAGTGAAGAGGTATGAGATGTTATGGAATATGTTAAATTATTAAGATATTAGAAGTGTCCTAAACTGAAGGCAGAAATCCCTTGCTGCCCAAACTCTCTCAGACTTCAGTTCCTTAGAAGACAGTGGGGTGATGAAGGTCTATGCATGCATGTTATGTAAGAGGGGGTCCACCCTTGGTTTGGGGGCAAGGAGACTCACCATACAGTCGTTTGACTATATAAAAAGTGATACACTTGATGTGTACAGGATTATGGCTGTTGGCGCCACTGAAGGTCTTTATGATTGGTTCTAACATGGCTGTGGTTTAGAGCAGCTGTAGTAATATATTTAAGAGACTAATCTTACTATCTAAGTGACCTTGGTATTTATTGCGTTTCAGACACAGGGGTGGGCAAAGGGGGCTGCTGACTTCCCTGCTCACACACCTTCTAAACCTGGTAGGTAGGAGATGAGTTGACTGAGGTGAGATTGAGCAGGAAAGGCACAAACATGTGCAGGCATCTGACCTTCACCCCTGTTAAAAGTTTCAAAGACCTGTGGCTTCAGTTAAAAACAAATAAACACAGACCGGACCACGTCCAGATCCAGAAGGAAACTTGGAGAAGGTTTAAGCTGCCATGAAGTTGGTTTAATGCTACAGATCTACAGAGCTCCGATCATTATTCTTGTAATTAAAGGTAGATCTATTTAGCTGTGGAATCTGTAACTAGTGAATAAAGCCATGAGATTTAGTGCTGTTGAGCGATAGAGACAGAAATGGACTGTTAATGAAATCAGACAGAGAGTTAATGTGACTTGAGGTTTATTATGAAGCTAAATGAGCAGAACATACTGATCAATGAAGTGCATTTTACAACATGATCAATAGATGAAGAACTGAAGTGAGAAACAGAAAGAGCACAGCAGAGAGGAATGGAAAGAACATTCAGTGCATTAGTGGGAAGAAACAGAAAAGAAAGAGCAGAAAGGCTACATTCAGTGAAATGTTACAGCATAAGAATTTAGTCATGTATAAAAGTTAGGACCCCCTCTGTTCTAACAGCTGTTTCTCCTCGTTTGTCTGAAATAATGTCAGTGAGATGTTTCTAGAACCGTCTAACATCTCTGAAATCGACTGGACGACGTTCCCGCTCCTCCATGTGGATTTCTTTCAGCTCTGTGAAGTTTCAGCGTCAGTCTTTGTACAGGCCGCTGCTAGTTCTCCTCAAGACCCCCCTGATACAATAAAGAAGATCTCATAGTGGTTTCTATGATGGAGAGATCTCCACACCCTGCTGCAGCAGAGCAGCCCCAAACCATCACACTTCCACCACCATGTTTCACAGCTGCTATGAGCTTCTTCTGCTCAAATGCTGTGTTTTGGTTTGATCCAAACATGTCTTCTGTTACTGTGTCCAAATAATTCAGCTTTAGTTCATCTGTCCAACACATTGTTCCAGAAGTCCCTGCTTTCTTTGTCTAGATGTTCTCTGGAGAGACTTTTGAGCCATGAATCTGATGTTTATTTGACAGTAGAGTTTCCTCATAAACACCTCCATGAAGATCAATCTTGTTTTGGTCTCTTTCTGATGGTAGAAACTTCACCTTGACATCAACTGTGTGAGAGCTGCCTGTAGAGCTCTTTGGATCTGAACATGGTGATCCCACTCACAACAATCAAGCAAACCACGCTAATGTCTGAGGTTTAAAGGATGGTCTGGTTTATTTGGAGGCCTTTTAAGTAGTAATGATTGTAGGGGTGTCCTAACTTTTTCACATGACTCTAGGAGCAACACCATGAGCCATAAATTGATTCTTCTACAGCTCTTACTGCACTAATGCTGTAATCTTGTTTGAAGAACAGAAAAAGAGAAGAAATGAAAAACATGAGCAGAATAAGGAAATGGCAAGACATTTTTGATCACTTTAGAGACCTTTCCGGTTTATTTTTAGCGATGGTGGGCTCGTACATTTCTCATCTAGCGCACACACAAACACAAACACACAAACACACAGTTGGTGCGGTATCATGCGATGCCATAATGGGTTTGAAAAGAGCTGAGTAATGCATTTATCCAGTGCGTAAGCATCAAGGACAGAACAATCTGTACAATGTGGACCTGCAGTCGGTCCAACATCAAAACACTTTTCACATAGATTTATTAATAAGCCCTCTCAAGAATCCTTCATGATAATTCCACTGTCTCTATCCACTTCAAATCTTCCACCATAATTTGCTTTTCTTTAGGCACATACGATCTTGTGCAATGTTGCCGCTGGAAACCTGACACACACAAATGGCAGTACTCCTGAAACGTCCCAGTGTGGGACCTTCAGCATCAGCTTTCTCACCACTCAAGCTTAAGATCGGCTGGTTGAGCTCGGAGCAGCAGACATACGGACCAGCAGCGCAGATCTGAACAGTCAGACGCTCTGAGCTCTGTAATGCTGCTATTATGTCCTTCAGCACCTCAAGACTCGTGCTCAGGTGGCATTTACGTGGGATCCGGAAGAAAGCCTGAGGTACATGGGGGGGGGCACTTAGACTAAGTGAGTCTGGTGTGTTGGGTCAGAGACTGGGAGACAGAGAGGAAGAAGTAGTGCTAAGAGATGAAGAGTGCAGTCTGTAGATGGACAGGTCGTGATTATGCGCTCGGCAGAAAGACAGGAGAAGAGGAAGAGGGTTGGTGTGGAAGGTGGGACAGAGAGACAGCATGGCAGTTTGATCCAGAGGCGATGGTGGAGTCTCATTGGCTGTTAGGATACACAAGCATGGGCAGGAAAGAGAGACGTGGCTGGCCCATGACAGGTGGATGTCGTAGTGTTGCTATTATAGGCTGGAGATGGGGGAATGCAGTTGCTATGGAGGTGCTAAAGTAGCGCCTGATTGCGTTCTCAGATTTTCGTGCTTTCATAGCAACCAGAGTCCCGTGGGGAGTCGCCCACTATGCCGTGCCCCTCACAGAGGAGCTTCTCCTGAGAGCCAGAGAGGGCGCTGCGTTCCGGATCACTGCTGCCTGTAAACGACACAGTAAACATGAAAGAACAATGAGGAACGTATCACTGACGCATTTCCACTCAGGAAATCAACATTACTGTGCAAAATACGGTGCAAAGGTCTTAAGGCAGGCGTGCACTAGACTAGATGTTTTTGGATATGAAAAAGTCCTTAAAATCCCTGATATTACATGTGAAAGTGGACCAGGCTTGATTTGGCTTTTGTAGAAACACAACATGGATGAACATGTGAACTGGATTTAAAGCTTCACCTCCACCATCAGAACACTGACCATCAGAGGTGAGCAGGGCAGGGCTGCAAGGAGAAGCTGCTGCTCTCCATAAAGAACATTGCAGCCGTCTGCAGTTTGATAAAAGATCACATGGACAAACCAGACGACCACTGGACACAATGTTTTGAGGGCGGGCGGACAAAATAAGATGTTACTGATGGAAATGAGGCATTCAGTTTGGAGAAAAAACTGCATTCCAGCTTAAAACCCTTATCCTATTTGTAAAACATGGTGAGTGGCGTATCTTGGTGTGGGCCTGTTTTGTTGGGAAAATGAAAGGAAAATGTCAGGACATCTGTCTGTGAGCTGAGAATCAAGAGAATGTGGGTCATGCAACAAGACCACGACCCTAAGCCCACAAGTGTATGTTCAAGTCCTGACTTTAATCCAGTAGAAATGTTGTGGAAGGACCTGAAACAAGCAGTTCAAGCAGTTCAAGCAGTTCTACTGCACTTGGCAGCAGGAGCTGAACCTTAAGCTCTTGTCTACTTTTGGGACTGTTTACGATTATCAGGTTAAATGTCATTTAGGAGCAATTTCAAGATAATTCACACAGAAATTCTGCCATTCTGTAAAGGGTTCACAAACTTTGGAAAAACACCACCCAGGCCCCAGGGTGTGACAGTCCAGTGTTAGTAGGAGGCTCCTTAGAGGACAGAGGATGATGTGGCCCTCCACTGTCCGTGCACTCCTGCAGCAGCTCTACGAAGGAGTGAGCAGGATGACCTGTGCTGAGGGTCGCGGATGTTGAGCCGTCCCAGGTCCTCCTCTTCAAGCAGCAGAAGGTGTCAGAATCTCATAGCCATTAAGCAGAGAGCGTGGGCATATTAATAAAACACACACACACACACACACACACACACACCCTTTTACACTCTTTCAGCACTAGCCAGATCCCAGTGTTTCTTTGTCCACAGAGCCGTACACTCAAATTCAAAGATCCCTTACACAGAAAGGCCGTCGCCTGGTTTCCCTTTCTTTAAACACTCAGCCACACCAAACCTGCCATTATACAGACTCATAAAATCAACACATAAAAGACGCAATTACATGTGTGGCAACACAAATGATGTGTAGCCTAATATACCACTCTGTCATAGCACTGCTGTTCTCCCACACATACTGTAATTGCTCTTACTCATACACTCAGAATAACAATATATATGTTTATCCAGCTTGGGTATCTGTAGGACACACCCACCCACCCACCCCACAGTCATTACACCACCACTCACACACACACACACACACACACACACACACACACACACACACACACACACACGCGCGGAGGAGGTCGGAAGGGTGGATCACTCTCTTTGGGCTATAATAAAACTGTTATATGTATGCTTGAGCAGCCTTCACTTCCATGTGGGAGAGAGTCTCAGTCTTTCATTACATCACAGACCACCTCTGTTCTCACTCCATCTCTCTCTCTCTCTCTCTCTCTCTCTCTCTCTCTCTCTCTCTCTCTCTCTCTCCTGTCCTGTCCTGTCATTATATCTATATAAGGAAAATGATAAGCCCAGACCTGCAGACTCAACACCATCGGTCTGCTATGGAGATGTGAAGTTGCTTCTTGTTTGCTTAGGGTGACTTCAGTTTTCGGTTCATTCAGAGAGTCTATAAATAGGCCGGATGTGAACTCTGTTTGGGTGAACGTTTTTGTTCAGTTAATCTGAATATACTCTACTTATATACACATACAGTGAGTGGAGTTTAATGTGTCAGTGTGTATAAGGAGATGGAGAAGGAGCTGCAGGCTGTGCAGTGGGTGGAGTTTAATGTGTTGGTGTGTGTAAGGAGGTGGAGAAGGAACTGCAGGCTGTGCAGTGAGTGAGTGGAGTTTATTGTGTTGGTCTGAGTAAGGAGCTGCAGGCTGTGCAGTGAGTGAGTGGAGTTAATTGTGTTGGTCTGAGTAAGGAGCTGCAGGCTGTGCAGTGAGTGAGTGGAGTTTAATGTGTTGGTCTGAGTAAGGAGCTGCAGGCTGTGCAGTGAGTGGGTGGAGTTTAATGTGTTGGTGTGTGTAGAGGGCTGGAGAGGAGCTGCTAACATTACAACGTTAAATGGTAGATTCAATTTCTATGTATTTCTATTGATTTATTTATTTTCTGAACTGATGTATTAAAGCAATAGAACTGAAGTTCATGTATTAATGTAACAATATCAGACTCCATTTCCCGTTCTTGCTTTAATATGTGTGTGCATTTCTTCTCACCTTCAGGTTGATCCTCTCCAAGTTCTTCTACAGAGCTGGGCTTAGGTGTGTCCCTTCCTCCTTCTCCTGACGGTACGTTTGGGCTTTTCCTCTTCTTCTGCCAGCACGTCCACATAGATGAACTTGAAGGTCCCTACCTTATTGTTCAGCAGCCCCATCCACGTGCCCATTGGGGGCTTACTGATGATGTCAATCACATCTCCTCTCTGAGGGCACATGTGCATGGGGGGAGAAGGAGTGAGTGGTTCATTCAGGTTTTTAAAATTTACATCAGTACTGTAAGATCTACAAGTCCATACTGTCCTGCACAAACATCATCAAGGTTCCCACTCTTTTATAAAGATCATTTAGCAGGACTTTTCCAGGACATTGCTGATGATCTGGTATGAGAGATCATGCTACACACAAACCTCCTTTCAGTATTTTACATCATGCAATGGTCTCTGAAAAAGTAACTTAGATTACTTCCTATAAAGTATATTTCTCTGTCAATTCTCTCATTTCCACTCAGGTCCGGAACGCTGCTACTGGTTGCGTATGGAACTGCACAAACCTTCTCTGCAGAGGGTTGCATAACTCCATTGACATTTGTGTAAAATCATGTACTCAATCCACACTTTAACTTCAGATGCTGCTTCTGTATCTCTCAGCTTGTCCAGAAATGCAGGTGTAAAATTCTTGTAATTGTGAATAATAGCGAAGTGCACTTCACGACTGTAGGGGGCACCCAGGAGCAAAAAAATACCATTGCTTTAATCTGCTTTCAAAGGGTTTATCCATGCTGATGGTAAGTGATCTGAGGAGCTCTTAAAGACATCCTTCCAGGACGTTTGACTTCCGTAAAGTTGCCATTTTGGAGATACAAGGTTTTTGCCTGTTGCGTGTTCAGTCCTGTTGGTGTGAGTGAGTCTGAAGAATGCGTGTGATTACAGTACCTTGAGTTTGAGAGAGTCTGTGTCATAGGGGCTGGGGGTGAAGTCTGTGTGTACTCTGGCTCTTCCGCAGAATGGACCTCTGTACGGCGGCTCTTCATCATCACCATCTTCAGTTCCAGCGCTCGCGGTTACTGGCTGAAGAGTGTAGTGCTCACTGTCTGACCACCTGTGGGAAGACATTTCAACAGTGATGAGACGGCCCATAATAAAGTGCAGGACAGGGCGTCAAATTTTATACACCGATCCGCCGCAACATTATGACCAAATCCCTTTTCTACAGTCTGTTCATTTATCAGCTCCTCTCTTATTCTACAGGACCCCACAGGACCACCACAGAGCAGCTATGATGTGGGTGGTGGGTCATTCTCAGCACTGCAGTCACACTGACATGGTGATGGTGTGTTAGTGTGTGTTGCTGGTACGAGTGGATCAGACACAGCAGTGAAGATCATTGAAGATCAAGGTGGACAGTGAATGTAGGAACAAAAAAGTCACAATGTTATGGTTGATCAGTGTAAGTACAGTGTGGAAGGTCACACATATATTATAATGGTAACAGCGCCCCTCTATGGTCGACTGTGCTGAACAACCAGAATTACAGTTAGTTGAAAGGTAGAGAGATGTCT
>CM067511.1:33237492-33264992 GCA_034509495.1 Acestrorhynchus altus | reverse complement strand
AGTTGGACCAAACTTAGTCCTGCCGAACGTAAAGCCTGTAGACAGACTCTACAGAAAACAGTTTTCTTTCTTTTTCTCTGCCAATCTGATCACTAACCTACCAATAAAGAAGAGAATCATGGCTGGAGCTCTAAGTTGATATATTTATATATAATGTTGACGTTTTCCAATGTTTCATATATGAGGTGCATTTGCACGTACCTGTTCAGAGAGGGAGCCACTGTATTTCTTGGATATACGTTTCCTCATGTAGATCTCTTTAATGAACGACCTTCTTTCCCAAGAGATGCGAGAGGTATTCGGAGACTTCACCACATCTCTGTACAAACCCTCCTGCTCCTTATTCTGAAACAGAAGGAGAACAGAATCGATCCAACCGTCTCACTCCAAAATAACAGGAGCGACGTGAGAAAGAAAATGTTAGATGTTTGTCTGTTTTCTCACATTGGGTTCTGAGGCTGTGTTGAGCACATGGAGCGATCTGTTGGACAGGTCAAACCCCCCAAACTACGCGTCTGGAATAAACACTGCATTACAATCAAGTGGTCAATAAAATGACAGTGATACCGATTCGCCAAGAGTACAATGACACATGCTCCTATTTACAATGGCACATAACGAGCAACTAAAACGACATGATTTCTCAACTGAAAACAGAAGCATGTGAAACTAATCTCAGTCCAGTTTCCCAAATGTTTTAAAGAAATTTAAAAAGTACAGAGATCAAATTGATAATCACCTCATATTTCAACCGATAGAAATGTAATGTTCTTGTGAGGAAAAAGTTAGGCCCCGCCCACATTTATAACTACTGAAAATGCCTAAAATTAGAATCAGGTGCAGAACATCAGCTGCTAATGATCAGACCATCCTTAGAGAGGACTTTGGAGAAGCCTGTCTTATTTAAACCTCAGACATTAGTTTGGTTTGCTCTTGATTGTTGAAGTGAGTGAGATCATGATGACCAGAGGTCTTCAGAAAGAAGGTTGTAGATGAAGATGAGTCAGATAAACATAAGACCCTCATACCAGCTGTGAAGTGTGGTGGTTTGGAGCTGCTCTGCTGCAGCAGGGTGTGGAGATGCCTCCATCATAGAAACCACTATGAGATCTTTATTGTATCAGAGGGGGTTTGAGGAGAACGGAAGAGCGTCTGTACAAAGACTGACGCTGAAACATCACAGAGCTGAAAGAATTCCGCACGGAGGAGCGGGAACGTCGTTCTTCCAGTCGATGTCAGAGACGGTAGACGGTTCTAGAAACATCTCACTGACATTATTTCAGACAAAGGAGGAGATACAGATATTAGGACAGAGGGGGTCTGAACTTTATCCTCACAATAGTTATATTTCTATTCATTATGTTTTGTAGATGATGTTTTGGTCTCTCAGTGTGGTTAAAATGAAGATATGTCCATATGTGTGGGTGTTCATGGGGTGTCCTAACGTTTTCTCAAGAGATAAAGCAAAGAGGAAACCAAAAAGCAGCCTGATCATAACTGATTCTGAGTGATGTGTAAAGCCATCATCTGTTCCTGAGCTGTTTCAGATATAACACACTTCATACGAGAGAAAGAAGGGAAATAGTTGGTCACATCCAAACACAATGAAGCAAATCAACCATTGGTCATTCGATGAGGTGTCACGTCATGCAAATCACATGAGATTCGGTCGTCGGGAAGAATGACAAACTATGAATATGCACATAAATATCAAACAAAACCAAAATCCACCATCAATAAAAATGCAAACTGGGAACCAAGACAAAGGAGCGTGAAGAGCAGCATGAAGAACGTCTATGGATGGATTCGAAATTCACGCTCACTATGAATGACACCGTCATGGTCAGAGGATCCAGACATTGCAAGGCTACTTGAACTGCCATTAGATTACAAATAAAACAACTCCAAATAGATATTTTAGCAATTATAACAATAATAATAACAATAACAACGAGCTTCTAGGCTTGAAAAGCAGAGATCTTTGAGAGGTTCAGTCTGATGCTGAGGGAAAGACTTGGTTCTTCTCTGATATATCTACTGCATGATGAAACAAGTGTTCTTCTCTTTCACCCTTTATCAGAAAGCAATCCTAGCAGAGTTGGACACAGTCGACCGAACAAGCGAACGAGAGAAGGAGAGGGAATAACTGACAGATTGGATAAGAAGGCAAGAGCTTGGCTCTGCTGAGGTTTCTCACTTTTCCTTCACACTCTTTCATTCTTGCTTCTTCTCCCCTGACTCTCTTCCACTTGATCAGTCTGGGATCAGAGTTTCAGACTGCATGGCATTTTCCGAAAATCCCGAAGCCGCCTCAGCAGCTGATAAGCCTCTGTAAAGGCGAGGAGATTTCATCAGAACCTCACATCACATCAAACAGAGATTTGAGGTGGTCTCAGGCGGTCTGTGCTAGAGCTTTAATCAAATCAGAAAGCAAATCTGAAGAGATCAGATACTATGAGAAGGTTTACGGTTATTTTTCCAGCTTGTATCTGTAATCCGAAGTTACACCGTGTGGAATCGTATGGGTTTCATTCCCAGATACAACACTGCACTACTTCAAACCTCGATAAAGCTGATTTCTCTCCTAACTCTGCCTGCAGTTCTGTTCAGTAGCCCAGCAATGATCTACACCTCTGATCCAGTAGAGGGTGCTGTGACCCGCCGGCTCCACCTCGGTCACTCACAGACTTCTGCTGGATGCGCAACAGAACACGTTTAGTGCAGCGGTCCACACTGGATGCCCACTTCCTGTCGGCGTCCCTCTCATCATCCAGGAGGCAGCGCCTTTCTGCCTTGCCAAGTGTGACGGGCCGCACCAGGCCTGTCCAGTTCAGGTGGCCGTAGAGGCTGCGCTCCACCACATAGGTGATGTTCAGCTCGCTTACTGCCGTCCTGCCTCGCAGACGTCTGGGGGGGAAGAGCCAGCCACTGCCAGAAGCACCCCCAAGGCCTTTTCCTTTCTCCCGTACGGGAGGGGATGAGGCCAAGGCTGGTGGAGGGCTGGATGGCTTCTGGACGCTGCGAGACCGCTGGTACAGAAGGTGCTTGGTGGAATAGGCATAGTTTGGGTCAGGCTTGCTGCGCTGCCAGGTGGATATAGGTGGGCGCTTGGTGCTGCCAAATTCATCCAGAGAGACGAGCAGGTGGTGCTGCTGCTGTGGACGGGGGCGGGTCAGGCCATAGTAGGTGTAAACGCTGTCAGTACTTACCCCGTGGGACAGAGAGGACAACGCCTTCCGCATCTCTCCGTCTGTGGCCGAGCGCGATACCTTGGCCTCGTCATCTCCCAGGCCCTCCAGCTCGGAGAAGGAGGAGCCTGCGCTGCTCTTGCGGGGAGAAGGTCGGATCAAGCCATGAGGGTGGCCGCTGCTGGATGTCTTCACCAGCTTGTGCGCTGAGCTCCAGGCCTCCAGGCTGCTGGAAGACGGCGAGGTGGTCAGACTGTCTGTGTCGCCGTCCAGAGACAGCTGCTCCTGGGCGAGGGAAGACAGCGAGGAGTCTGTGCAACGGGGAGGTTTCTTATGGACTCCAGCATAAAGTGCGCTCGTGTCCTCACATGTAGGAGAAGCTTCGAGGCTCAGAGAGTCTTGTGGGAATAAGAGGACAAGAACATCTCAGAAGAAACATGATAATGAATTTATTTCAAGGGTGAGAATAACATTTCATTTGTATGACTGATTTTTTCACGTACAGTTTTATAAATTAAAGTGGCATTAATTTATTACCCCTGTGCGGACCACTAGAGAGTGCTTCACGCCCCTCTGGTGGTCCCTGTCCCCATGTTTGAGATCCACTGACTGATTTAGTTTACATTAGACATCAATGAAATCCCCCTTTAATATCTGAAACCCACTTGTACGCTGGTGTTATTTAAAGCTGAAAGAAGCCACGCCTACCTTCTGAACCGTGTCGTTTGCCGTCATCTACTTTGATAAGCTTCTTGCGGACACGGCGGGTGGAGTTGACCAGCTTGTGAAGCCTCTTAAACTTCACAGAGTCTTCCTGCTCGTCGTCAGACTGCTCACGCGACTGTGGGGAGAAAGCAGGGGGTGATTACGAGCAGCTGTTATGTTCTGTGCTTATGGTACTCAGGCTTAGGTGGACACTTGTCCTGCCTGAACAGTGGACTGGTCCACAGACTGCACAAAAGCACGTGGGTGTAACGACACAGACGGCTGGATGGGACACGTTTAGGGTGGACTGTTACCGTTAGTTAAGTAAGCTTATGAAAGATTGTGTTAGAAAGTCACAGAAATAGTTCAACATCAAACACGCGGGAAAGCAGGAGGCCGAGCTGTGGCTTCACAAACTAACGCAGACTGAGGTGCTTCACTCTTACGTCTGGAGATCTGCACTTTACTTTGGAGCTGTTTGTGGTTCTATAATTCCAGACTGTAGTTCATCTGTTTCTCTGCAGACTTTATTCTCCTCCTTTCACCCTGATCTTCAATGATCAGGACCCCACAGGACCACCACAGAGCAGATATGATGTGGGTGGTGGGTCATTCTCAGCACTGCAGTCACACTGACATGGTGGTGGTGTGTTAGTGTGTGTTGCTGGTACGAGTGGATCAGACGCAGCAGTGCTGCTGGAGTGTTTAAACACAGGGAGCATCTTTTACACAAACTAACCAAACGGAAAGAATGAAATGACATTAGAAATGACAAGAAAACAGACGAACATACAGAGGATTTACATAAAGGATGAAATCTTATCTTGAACATCATTCCAGTGAGCGAGTACCGCGATTCCCCTTTTGACAGCCTCTCAGCTACTTACCACGAAAACATGAGATCAATACGCTGCTAGGGCCACAAACCACACACACACACACACACACACACGGATGACTCATTTCCAGGACCACAGAACACATTCAATCATAGTCGTATTGGGTTCAGGAGACTACAGTCCATACAGACGCACTCATTTACGCAGAGATAAGTAGCGGGAGAGGACTAACAGAAGAGGCAATGTTACAGACATTTATTAGTATTGCAAATTAAAGCGGTGTAAAGTTCTTTAATCTGGAAAAAAGCCTGAAACATCCACACAAAGCAGAGAGTAAAGAGTGCAGAGATGAACTGGAGGTTTGTTCTGGCCCATTTGAGTGAAGTAATGTGAGTGAATAAGGAATAATCTGCATTGAAAAGCCCAAATTACAATCACCCCCAGTGACCGGTGAACACACACACACATTGTGCACGATACCGCGCACACAAATACATACACACAAAGCACAAACCCCTATTTGACAGTGATATAATAAGGCCATTGGAGCAGCGGCCGAAACCACTAACTAGAGGCTGCCCTTGAGTCTACATGCAAATATCTCCACAACTATGCAACATGCAGATTTGCCCGTTTATGCGCTTCGAACTCCAGCAGTCAGCACTGCAAGCCTCCAAACCACATTTCACCCCGAGAGAGGAGACGAAGACAGAGAGACGAAGAGCGGGAGACGGAGAGTCTCAAGAGAAAAGAGGCTGATCCGTCTTACCAGCAGAAGTTTCATCATATCCAAACGCTGTGATCCATGCAGATACATACACACACCACTCGCACAGCTCAAATGAACCTACGGACCTGCCCTGCAGGCAGCGGTCTGGGAGCAGGGAGCCCACATTCTAAAAGTGTGCAATCACATACAAGAGGGGCTTTGCAAAGATGGGATCAGGCGTCCGGAACTTTGAGGGGTGTCCCAGATGACCCGTGCACATCCTTAATGGTCTTCGGACGAGCGCAGGAATGTGGGTCAGGCTGGGAGAAGAAAGGCTGCTCTGAGATCAGATCAGCGCCGTGTAAATACAGTGCGCCGTCTGTATCGGCCCTGGCTGAGACTGACCGTACATCAGTGAACAGCAGAGCGTGAGGAGTGGCTTTGTTGTTAAGGCTGATCTAATGACAGTGGTGGCCTTCAGAAACATAGTGCTGCCTCTATGTGCAGGCTGGAGGGGAGCTGAGCTGAGATCAGTAAGATCTGCCTTAAGAAAGCTCTACTTATGGAGCCACCAGTGTAACCGTTTGGGGGCCCAGCCACTTCCATCCCAGAGGCCTCGGATCTAAACACTGCGCTGCTCTGTAATTCAAACATAAGGTCCACAACCTGACTGTATCCGTGTGTCAATGACCCTCATTTCCTCTCCATTGACTGGACGGTTAATAGATTTTGGACAGGCTCTCGTTCTGTGAGGGTCAAACTGTTCTCCAGGACAGGAAGCCATATGACAGCTTGTGTACAGCAGTAGATGCCCCCAGAGCAACAGTCCACGAAACCAGAAAAATCCAGCGTCCTGTGAGCACTGGTGAAGGACTAGAGGACGACCAACACAAACTGTGCAGAAACAGATGAGCTTCTGTCTCTGACTTTACATCTACAAGGTGGAGACACTTGGTAGGAGTGTCTAATAGAGTGGACAGTGAGTGGACACAGTGTTTAAACACTCCAGCAGCACTGTTGCGTCTGATCCACTCGTACCAGCAACACACACTAACACACCACCACCATGTCAGTGTGACTGCAGTGCTGAGAAAGACCCACCACCCACATAATAGCTGCTCTGTGGTGGTCCTGTGGGGTCCTGTGGGCAGGGTCCACACTAGGTATCAACCAGTCTTTAAACATCCTGGTATTTAGGGGGTAATATATTCAACAACTATTGCAAAACCCTAAACTATCACAGTGTATTTTCAACCTCCATGATCACAATGAACATGCAATGTCTTCCTCAAAGCTGGCATCTGCAGTGTCTCTCAGTAGCACTGTCCCAAAGGCAGGAGGAAGGTTCTACATGTGTTTCTACCATCAAAGGACAGAGCTCTGAACTCTCGGTATCAAAGGAAAATAGAAATTCCATTGTAGCACGGGGTGGGCATGGTGGCAATCAGCTGCTGCCAATTACAAATGTGTGTGTGTGTGTGTGTGTGTGTGTGTGTGTGTAGTTTGATTTGGCTGGCTCTCGGGCACCCGGCCGGATTGTCCCCCATATGGCCTTAGCATGCATCAGTGGACAAGGTCAGAGACTCTGGAACTGCAACCATCAACCTCGTTGGATTTCACTCAAAGCTTGTATCAGATACACACACACACACACACACACACACACACACACACACACACATACACCCACACACACACACACACACACACACACACACACACACACACACACACACACACACACACACACAAACCAAGAAAAAATGCACAAAGTGAAACCGCCGCCCACCAGGCCAGGTCCAAGGCCGAGCCCTGAAGCCAAGTGAAGTGGAATGAGAAAGAGATACGTCCTCAATATGTGACCTCCTCAATAAAATACCGCACATAACTTCACCGACAGGAGTCGATCTCCGTGCCAGGAGGTGGTGCCAGCAACGATAGTGATAACAGCACTACAGTCATGTGAAGACCTTCACTGAGAGATGGAGGTGACATAACTAAAGACACACAACTGAAGAAACATCTTTAAAACATCATTTAAAAACATAATTAATAGAAAAGAAGGAAGAAGTTTGGACCCTTTGGCTGAAATAATGTCAGATGTTTCTAGAACCGTCTACCGTCTCTGTTCGTGAACCTGAACACAATCCCTTTATCTAACTGCTTGGGCTGGATGACACAGTGAATGTGCAGATGATAAAGTGGTGGGGTGTAAGGTGACCACTCTTTACGGCTGACTGAAGTTAGATATGCAAACTATGTAAAACATACATCGTCCAGAGGTGGGCACTTCGGGTTCAGCCAGTCAGAATCACCACCAGGAGTTGGTTTCAACTGCCTCCTGGGCTGGATTTTGACTAGTTGGACCCACCTTTGCGTAATCCAGGTCCAGCACTGTCATATTAGGTTTGGTCATCTGGAGAATGAGATCAGCCTTTACTCCACCCTGAGTTCATTTCACGAATAACGACTGAGGTGCAGCAGAGACGCCCAGACTGTCGGAACAAAAGCCCGGGGAAGATTCTGACTTGCTGGACCTGAAACGCCCACCTCAAATATCAACACACACACACACACACACACACACACACACACACACACACACACACTCCTTGGCTGCAGTACTTACGTTGCAGGAGGACAGGTTAACAGTGGGACTGGATCCATCAGTCCACTCGGCAGTGTCTGAACTGGTGCTCAACTGCCTGCTCCTCTCATACTCCTTAAGCTATGGAGAAGAACAGGTCAGAGAACTGCCCACCCGTGGGCATGCACACACACACATACACACTGTCCCTAACAAAGCAAGTAACCCTAAATACAATTTATTATTATTATTATTATTATTATTATTATTATTATTATTATTATTTCACAGTTCATTCCGATCCTGCATTGTGATTGGCTGAGATGTTCTAAGAGTGTCACAGTAACATTGAATGCTAATGGCACTCTGAAGTACGAGGTGCTGTGTTATTCGCACAGCCGTCCACTAAACACAGATGCCAAGTGTAAACCAGAGCGAGACTAGAACTAGAACTAGAACTAGAACTAGAACTAGGACTAGAACTAGAACTAGAAAAGTGCTACTAGGAAGGGAGGTAGGGAGGGTACATTATTTGGTTTGAGCCATGGATTTGATCAGCCAATCAGAAGGAGCTGCATTTAATCCATCCTCACAGTGATACACACACTAGTGAATTTACACACTCGGGGGCAGTGAGCAGACGTGCCAGCAGCAGTGGGCATCCCTATCCACTGCACCCAGCTGGGCAGTTAAGAGTCTTAATCAAGATAATCTGATCTCATATCTAATATCATAATATGAATTATCGTTCTTTACTATGTGATGATTCTTCTCTTCAGAAAGGAAGCTTCTCGTGGCAACATTTTATTCAGGAAGATTAGTTCACAGTACGTTTTGAATATCTTGATTCTGAAATGATCTACTTCATAACTTCATAAAGCTACATCAACACTGTTAATAACTGGACAGATGCTACTTGTTTTGTGAAGGATCATATTTCAGATGTAAAATGGGTCTAAAACAGAGGTTATATATGTGGGATACGTGGATCTTTCTGTACGTGTGTTTGTATAACTGTAAACTCAATCAAAACAAACAAACAAACAAACAAACTGCCGCTTAGGAACAAGTAGGTTTCTAATACTGAACAGCTTTGACACCGTGTGCAGCCAGATGATCATTATAATCTAACCCTGAAGATGAAAACGAGGAGGCTGAAACAGTCCGATCCTCTGTCCAATTTATCTTCAGTGAACTATTGTATAATCACAATAACACACTTTGTGCTATGATGTGAGATTTTATAGAATATTACAGAAGCTATATTTCTTACTTATTTATGACATACAGGTATATAATAATACGAATATTTTCATATTACTTGTATTATTAACGAGAATGTGTTTAAAATTCCTTTGGTGGATATATATCTGAAATCTGCCCTTTTTAGAAGGTTCGTTTTCTTTCAGTACAGAATATCACAGACGAGTTCAGGCTAGGGCTGGGCAATATATCGCAAATATCATGCAAAATCATAAACTATATAAAAAATCTTAATATCATAATTGTAATGCAGGTTACCATCTATGTAGGGTTTAATTCTGAAAGAAAAGTGTCCTTAAAACAGTGGTCAAAGTACAATAAATCAACCTGAATTCCCTTTTTTATTTGTATTATTTAGGTATGTATCAGTAATATGTCTTCTCAGGACTTTTATTCTGCAACTGGAACACAATCGAAGATAGAGAGCAAACAGCCCCTCCCTTTTCACTTTCCTCTATAACCCAATAGCTATGTGTGAAATGTCAGCAGGTTGAGCATCAGCCCCGCCCCCTCTCTCTGATCAGTCAGAGTCTGTATGCAGGTTGATCATCAGACCCGCCCCCTCTCTCTGATCAGTCAGAGTCTGTATGCAGGTTGAGCATGATTATGATTATGGTTATTATATGTGTATCAGGTCTTTAAGTTACTCTGATCCTGAAATATGGAGCCTAGAAAACGTCACATAACTGCCTGCAAAGTGTGGATCTAGGGTTCTAAGGGTTAAGTACACTAAGATATGAGCCCAGCCCTGGTCAAACACAATATTTTGCACTTGAAATTCTAAAGCTTAGTACCGTATGAGTTCATTTTGATTGTTTTGTGCTTTTAAATCTCAAACGCTTGATTAATTCTAATAATAAACCAATAATAATAAACCTAATTACTAATCTAACACTTAATCACAGCCCTGAAACACACTCCCAGACACACAACCTGGCAACACAAATGTCACAATCATGAACACAGAAGAAACATTTCTCACAGGACAATACAACAGACACTTATTGGAACACACACACACACACACACACACACACACACACACACACACACACACCCTCATCCCACACAAATACACTAGTCTACTCAAGCATATATGAACACAACTGTCCACAGAGGCTCCACATTGATTCGGATATCAGAACCCATTTAGCCAATCGGCACTACGGGAGAGACTCGTTTACGGCTGAGAAGGAAAACAGGACAGGAGATGTTTTGTGACGAGAAGAAGAATCAATGTTGGCCTCGTGGAGAGAGGGGGGCTAACTTCTAGAGTCTTCCATTAAGTGTGTATCAGTGGGTCAGATGCTTTCAGAGTGCAATCAATTAGAGAGAGAGAGAGACAGAGCAAGAGAGGGATAGAGAGAGAGAGAGAGAGAGAGAGAGAGAAAGAGAAAGAGAGAGAGAGCAGGATCATGAAGGTTCAGTGCTGATTCTCACCCTTTCACCCAGACAGACAGTTAGGGAATACCCAGTGCTGCCACAGCGTCAGACACTTTTCACCACAGGACAAAAAAATTGACCACAAACATGTCCGACTGCCCTGTTCAGTGGTGTGTGTGTGTGTGTGTGTGTGTGTGTGTGTGTGTGAGTGTGATGCAGTTAGTCTGGGTGAGTAGGGTTAGTAGACAAGAACACAGCTAGATGATACAGCAGCGGTCAGATCCTGGGCAGGCAGGTTAATGTTGGGGTTTTTACCCGAGCCAACGCCTCCTCCACCGTGATCATCTTCTCTTTGACCATCATCATCAGCTGTATCCGCTCTTCGTCGCTCATGGTGATTTCACTGGCCACGTAACCAATGTCCTCTCCTACAGGAGAATTAAGAGTGAGTCCAGAAGAGCTGGGACTAACGGATGCAGCACCCTGTTTGAAAACCCGCCTGATAAATATAATATATATCAACAAAAGTCAAGTAAACGTTAGGACACACCATGAACACCTTTGTCTTTAACATATTTAAACATAAGGACATTTGATCTTCATTGAAACCGAACTGAGAGACGGAGGTGATATAACTAAACACATTGGTTTGGTTTGCTCTGGGAGTGGGATCACCATGAGCTCTCTGTGGCCTTCAGAAAGAAGGTTGTAGATCCACTGTCCGGAAAAACATTTACAAGTGGAGAACCTTTAAAACAACTGCCCACATGACCAGATTGTCCCAGCAAGCTTGCCAGAGAACATCTAGACAAAGAGCAGAACTTCTGGAACAATGTACTTTGGACAGATGAATCCAAAGCTGAATTATTTGGATGCAGTAACAGAAGACATGTTTGACCCAAACCAAACACAGCATTTGAACAGAAGAAGCTCATAGCAGCTGTGAACATGGTGCTGGAAGTGTGATGGTTTGGAGCTGCTCTGCTGCAGCAGGGTGTGGAGATCTCTCCATCATAGAAACCACTATGAGATCTTTATTGTATCAGAGGGGGCTTGAGGAGAAACATCTCACTGACATTATTTCAGACAAAGGAGGAGATACAGATATTAGGACAGAGGGGTCTGAACTTTATCCTCACAAGAAAATGACATTTCTGTTAATGATGTTTAAAGACGTGTGTGTTTATAGTTGTATCACCACCATCTCTCAGTGTAGATACAGTGAAGATCAGATGTCTGTATGATTGTCATACCGGGGTTGCTCTGTCATTACCTTTGGACGTTGGTCTTGTTAGCCCTTTCTGAGACTTCCTGAAGTTCTGCCAGAAGGACTTGTTTTTCTTCTTGTTGTCCCATTTCCCTATGAGAAGACAATAAACACCACACACACACACACACACACACAAACTGAATGTGACGAACTTGATGCATTTAGTAATGTGAGCAGCTTTTTGTGGCTATGGGTGAAGGTGTAACACAGAAAGCTACAGACTGTAGTTCATCTGTTTCTCTGCAGACTTTTTTGGTACTCACCTGAACCATCTTCAGAGTTGGACTTGTGCAGCGGAATCCTGAGAAGAGAACAGAAACATGGTTGGAGCACATTTTAGGAAATTATAAACAGGCAGAGCATCAGTGCCTACAGTCCTTCTCCCCAGTTCCTTCAGCACCATCTGCTGTGGTCATCTCACCGTACTTCTTCCCACATTTTTCAGACACACCTTATGACCTTTGACCTATTATCCAGGCATTGATTCAGTTCCCACTACAGATAAAATGGATTGGGCATCTACACTGTGTTTATTGGTGCAGTGTTGTTACTTGTGCACCACAAGGGGGCAGTGCCCACCTTGCCCAGGCTACACAGTGCAGGCTCCTGAGGCACGCAGGGCACCAGCAAGTCGTCCCGACCGAGATCATACGAGGCGATGAGGAGACAGCAAGACACACACGGCCTGTTTACATTCAGTCTCTGCGAGTTAGGGGCACGGTGCCCGCAGAGCATACCAGAATAACAAGGCAGAGTGTGCACACACACACACACACACACACACACACACACACACACACACACACACACACACACACACAGGGTTTGTGGCCATGGAGGGTTTTAAAACTGCACTACAACAGCAAAAACTCCTATCCACAGGCTCACCAGCCCATTAGACCAACTAAACATCAAACACCGTCAAACACGCAGACAGTCTTCTATTTCAATCTGTCTTCTGTCTCTTCAGTCCCAATGCCCAGCTGTCCAGACTCCCAGCTGAGAACCGAGACCCAAATATGTGCATAATCTGTAAAAATCCCTTCCTTTTATGTCTGCTTGAAGAACGGGCCCCGTTCTTCTGTCTTTTCAATAAAGCAAAGCTGCTCCTGATTAAGTTCATGTGTGCTTCTGAAAACTGGACATTGTCATTTTAATATTTCAACATATGGATATTTGATCTTCATTTTAACCATTTTAAATGAGACAGAGACCTTAGTTTGGTTTGCTCTTGATTGTTGGAGTGAGTGGGATCACCATGGCCAGATCCAAAAAGCTCTCTGAGACCCTCAGAAAATCATTTATGAGCGGAGAACATTTAAAACAACTGCCCACATGACCAGATCCAACCATCCTAGCAAGTTCAGCACAAGAGCAGATAACACCTAGACAAAGAGCAGGACTTCTGGAACAATGTTCTTTGGACAGATGAATCCAAATGTCAAAGGTGTTCATGGGGTGTCCTTGTTTGGAAAAATCATCATTTATTCCTGAAGTGGGGTTTGGTTTGCAGGAGGGTGGACAGTCTGTCCTCACTAATGCAATAAAATCATTAGGAGACCTATAAAGTGACCTTGGTGGTGATTCTCTGCTCAGTGAAGAGTGTTTTACCAGGTCAGCTCTGTTCAACACATCCCACCTGTGTGTGTGGTAGTGATGTCTTCACCTTATGTCTCACATAGCTTCACCAATTCCACTGGGTTTGACTTCAACATCCTCTCTGCTAAAACAATCTTTTAAAGGCTGATAATGATGAACCTTCTCTTTCAGTCTCATCCCAACTCCAGCAGGTCTCTGAAGCTGGGCGTGATTCTTCAGTCAGTGTCATGATTTGGAGGTTGATTTATTAAAATCACATATGATATGACAGGAAGCATTTCCCTCCCAAATGTCACTGGATCTTCAGGAGCACTGCTGTGTCTGACCACTCGTACCAGCAACACACACTAACACACCACCACCATGTCAGTGTGACTGCAGTGCTGAGAATGACCCACCACCCACATCATAGCTGCTCTGTGGTGGTCCTGTGGGGTCCTGATCATTGAAGATCAGGCTGAAAGGAGGAGAATAAAGTCTGTGAAAGCCCTAATTGGTTCCTAGAGGATCGGAGCAATTGCTTGATGTTATTGCACTTGATTGAATTGATTTCATTACTGGATTTAATCGATATATGAGAACTGGGAAATCACCAGTCTGAGCTGGACTCTGGTCTGGATTTGGGCTTCCTTGCTGTAAAGCAGTGCGGTCATGGCAACGTAATGATATGATAATCAATGAGGCCCCATTGCCTCGCCTTCATGCTCACTCTCTTTCTATTCTACATTCAAACAATGCCCACACACACACACACACACACACACACACACACACACACACACACACACACACACACACACACACACACAGTGCTTGTGGTACTATACATCCATGAAAAGGGCCCCTATCTGAAAAGCAGCTCCATAAATTAGCCCCCCATTCAGAAACTTCACTGTTTACTCATGTACACACATTCTGCTCGCACTGCATGCAGTGTGTGTGTGAGTGTGTGTGTGTGTGTGTATGTGTGTGTATGTATGTGTGTGTGTATGTGTGTGTGTGTGTGTGTGTGTGTGTGTGTGTGTGTGTGTGTGTGTGTGTGTGTGACAGAAGGGGTAATAATAGCTCTGACTACTTTATCCCAGCATTCCTACTGATTTTAATTGAATTCAGAATTCCTCTTGGATGTTGTGTGGAATGTTTTCTCTCTCCAGAACTGCAATTAGTGCGTATCTCTGTTTACAGCTGTGTGAGGGCAAAAAAAATTTCACTTGTCCATGAAATCCCAGCCTGAGCGACAATATATACAGTAAATGTCCTCGATATGGAGGAAATGGGTGGATTTCCCTTTTCCTGTGGCCAAAAAATGCTGATGGGACAGATCCCAGTATGCACCTGGCGTCCTGTGACAGAGGGATTTACAGTCAACAGCCTGGACTGTACACACACACACACACACACACACACAGATGTGTGAGATGGGTAATGTCCTCATGGGTAACGTACGTGTCCAGTCTTGGGACATCGGAATTCCTCATCTGACAAACCCCTGGATTTCCCTACGTTCAGTCTGTCCCTCGCCTATGACCTCGTTTAACAGGACTCTAATCCAGAGGTGCCTACAGTGTCTCCATCGCTCTTACCTCAACTAATACAGAAACATGTTCTGGCCTCTGGAAGGAGGAAAGACCTTTCAGCAAGAAAGAAAAGACACGAGATGTTAAACTCACAGGAAACCCTCCTACTCTGTCAGCACCTCGTACAACGTGTACCATGTCCAGCACACACAACACTGAGGGAGCAGAAGCCCTTTACACGCAGTCCCTCGGACAGGAAGTCTGGGAAAGCTCAGTACGGCTATTCCGTCCACTGCAGTAGAGTCTGACCGGTTGTCTTACGTGTCCAAGCACACACAGAGTGATGGTTATTATTAGTAGCTGATAAGACAGAGCACTTTGGGAGCTGACCTGTGTAGAACACGCTGACAAGGTTCTCCACTGAGCGAATATGAGTAATGCTTCTTAAGCCCTGTTGGGACGGGATTAGTTTAACATGGGGAAGAGACCTTTCAGGTTCTCAGAGGTTTCAGTCCTGAATGTCTCATGTCATTCCTGCGTCAGTAAAAACTTTGGAATATTTTACCTCCTTTAAAACAAGCCGTAAAAATGAGCTCAGGTTATATTGGTCCCGTGGGAGCGAGGGAGGGAGGGAGGGATGGATGAATGCTTTATTGATCCCGAGGGAAATCGTGAATTGAGATATATAAATATTCCCTCATATCCTCTGGAAAAGGGGCCGGATTTCTCAGTACTGCGGTGGAGAGGAGGCAGTCAGATGTTCATGGCACAGATAGGCCTGCGTATTAAAATATGATTTAATCATGATACTGTTAGTAAAACAATATCAGTTGTTTTCTGGATGTTTGACCTTTATTCACCTGAAGATCACGCAGATGTTTTCAGATGATCCTCAGCTTCTATAAATGAGTGTTTTTTAAATTGATTATTTATAATATAATATTTGAAAGTAGACCAAACAAAGTCCAAATGAATATTATTATTATTATTATTATTATTATTATTATTATTATTATTATTATTATTATTATTATTATTATATCGGGGTTGAGGACTCTTATACTGAAATTTGAACTCAGGGCAGCTGTGGTTGAGCTCATAACCCCTCCCCTTTTCTCCTCTGCCTCCAGTGTGTGTTTTAGACACTTTTCAGAGTGGATTTTCGCTGTGTGAGTTCCAGTTTGAACTGAACTCGTACTGAACTACGAGGTACAATGAGAAATAGTGTATATATAAACACAATATCATTTACTATTGTTCTTTCTACTGCTGTCTTTAAATACGGTTCTGTCTGTGAAACGGGTTAAACCCTCAGCGTCGGGCGAGAGAACACGGTGTCTCAGCAGGCCTGTGAGGCATGTAAAGGATCAGAGATACGTCAGAGCAGAGCCATATGCTTCACATTAAGCTTGTTTTCTCTTCAAACCTTTCTTAATGACAGTGGCATGAAACGTCTGCGCTGGCACGTGGCCTACACGTGAGCCTCCCAATCACGGGGGGACCGGCACCGTGCAAAGTGAAGACCTTCAGACCCTCCGTATGCAAGCGATTTTACACATTTCAACCCTTTCACGTCTTCAACAAACAACAAAAAGGATAACAATAATAAAAAGAACACTCAATATTAGACGTCTTAACGACATGCAAATAAACGTGTAATATAGACATGACCTGCACATCCATAAGACGTCTAATGTTTAGTGGGGATCAGTTCAATTTTAAAGACCCCAGATGTTTTTAAATATGCACCTCAGGATTTACAAATCATAACAAAATGAAAGTAATAAAGTACAACAACAGTTTAATCAAGGTCACATGGTCAAATTTACATAATTGTAAAAATTAAAACAACGCATTTGGCCGCATTCAGGCATATGTTTGCCGATGTGCGATAAGTGGGGTCTGTTTTTTTAAATGTGCCGAAATAAAGTGTTTCTTCGTCAAAAATTCTTCACATAAATGAACGACTTTCTCTTCACACTCTTTCTGCTTCACTTTAACCGGAAACGAACTCTGTGTAACTTCACCGTCACGCAGTTTCCACAATTTCTTTTCATATAAACGCTGGAGCTGGATTCCTTCTGTGCGTCCAGCTTTGAGCTTGAACAGCTTTGTCCAGCACTGCCTCAGCTTCAGACTATGTGGTCACCAGGGACGGTGGCGTCCCTTTGGTCAACCTTGTCAGCTTCCGGCACAGTGTGCTGATTCCCCTGCTCTAATAGAGCGACCACACCTGGCGATTAACAGGTGAGCTGAGGTGTGGTTGAGCAGGAGGAGCAGTCTGGGACTCCAGGACCAGGGTTGCAATGTTTCCACAACATTATCTGTGCAAGACTGAATCATTTCCACAAAAATGACTTTTTTTAGAATGAAACATTGAGTAATTGGCAAGTAGTTACTTACACAGCAGTGCAAATGTCAGTGTTTCCCAACGTGTCTGCAAATACAACGTCGTAATAAACCTATTACGTAATAACGCTGAATATAACTCATTCTGTAATCTGACCTTTTGCAGCCAGTGTTTGACTAATTTCCTTGTGCTCAACACACTCATTCTGCATCCCGTATGAGTCGTACAGTAGCCTCCCCTCTGTCTAATCAGGGAGCTGTATCTTAAACATCTAAGAACAATAGGAGGAAGGAAGGAAGCCTGGAAGTACCTACAATGTTAGATGTGAAGAAGTCAAACACAAGCGTTCACGTATTCACTCGCCACATGCTCTTGTGCACTCATACGCACTCACAGAGAGGAAGCATAGGGTCAACATTTCACTCTCCTGTGTGTGTGTGTGTATGTGTGTGTGTGTGTGTGTGTGCGCAGGCACTGGTGTCTGAATAATAAGGACAGAGGCGATGCACACTGCAGTCAGGATCAATAACTGATGATCTGATCTATATTTATTGATCTACACATACAGAAGTGGTGTCTCTCAGGACGGCGTCAGGTTTAACGCAACACGCCAGACGTCTCTGCATGGAGGTGTAGAGGTTCCTAATGGTGTCCTGTAATGATCCATCCCATGCAGCTTGAATGTTCTCACTCAGTTCTGCAGATGGTGTGGTAGGGGTGGAGTGTTGATAGAGCGTCCAATCAAATCCACACATTTTCAATCAGGGACAGGTCTGGAGATGAGACCGACCACGGCGTAGTATCTGTGTCTTCAAGACGAGATCTTGAGACGGCAGCAGTGTGTAAGATAACTGACATGGACAAGGTTACAGCGAAGGTCGATTTAATTTTTGGTTAACTGCCCCATAGACATACAAAAATTAATACAACTGATTAGTCCATCGTTAGAGAGGACTTCAGAAGAACCTGTCTAACTAGTTTGGTTTGCTCTTGATTGTTAAAGTGAGTACAATCACTATGTTCAAAGCCACAGAGCTCTCTGAGGCCTTCAGAAAGAAGGTTGTAGATGCAGATGAGTCTGGGAAGGGATTTACAACTGCTCACATGACCAGATCAGACCATCCTGCAAGTTCAGCCCAAGAGCAGAACCACGAGATGAGTAAAGAAGATCCAACAATCATACAATCTCATCTACCTACAGGTAGATCTCACCACAGCTTCTTGCATCAGAAAGAGACCAAACCAGTTTGATCTTCCTGGAGGTGTTTAAGGAGGAAACTCTTACTGTCAAACACATCAGGACAAGTTAAGTGTGTAAAACGTGCCGCAGATGAACAGCACCAAAACACAGGGACACTTACTTCCTCTCGGTTTCTGGAGTGGACACTTCGCTGCTGAAGCCCAGCGATTCCTGTGGACAGAAGCAGTATTGCAGTTATTATTCGAGCAGTTATCTGGACAGTCATCAGCATTCTTTACCAAACGGCTGTGTTTATCTGTCTACACAAAACACAGTTTAACTGAAGGAGTGTCACCGGAGTGTCATCACGTCTGTCAATCAGCAAGTGCTCCACTCAATTCCGTGTATAAATAACACGACTCAGTGGACAAACACCTGATTACAGCAATGTTTTGGGTTCTACAGAAGTTTGCTGAGAGTGCAATGAAGTACTGAGGTGGGTCTGAAGGGACACACACACCTGGATCTCTGAGCGAAGCTGCAGAGAAGTGGAGCTTGAATCTGCTTTGTCCTGCAACACACACAACAAGGGAGGTTAGACAGACAGACATTCACGAACGCATGTAATCCTGCATCTGCTCATAAACAAACCGCACCCTCACACAAGTTCATCCCACCCCACCAGCTGATGGAAGGATGCAGTAAATCCTGATGGACCTGTAGAGTGATATAAAGTAAAACCATTCAACACCACTGAACTGGAACCATTCAACACCCTCCTGGAACGACAGCATAACTGCACCTGCCTGTGAGTCCACATGCTTTCAAATCTTCACGGCAAAGGAACCAAATTGGAGAAGAAACAAAGGATTACAAGAGGTTTTCGTGATGTTCCTTGTGCCTTGATTTGCTGCAGATTAGAAAAAGCTGCTTATTAAAAGCTGTTTTAGCCGAGAGCACAAATAAGAATCAAATCCGCACACACGCCGAGCAAAGTGGGGGATTTAAAGTCCTGCTCCGGGTAAAACCTCAGCTGCTCCTCAAACATCATTTATAAAACAGAATTATTGGAAATGAATTAACGGAACTATATTGTGAGGAAAGAGTTCGGACACCCGTGCGTTCGTTACTACTTAAACTGCTGCTAATGATCAGACCATCATCAGAGAGGACTTTGGAGGAGCCTGTCTTATTTAAACCTCAGACATTAGTTTGGTTTGCTCTTGATTGTTGGGATCACCATGTGCACCAAGAGCTCTCTGAGGCCTTTGGAAAGAAGATTGTAGATGCAGATGAGTCTGAGAAGGGATTTAAAACGATCTCAAAACAATTAGAAATCAGCCGTTCCACTGTCCAGAACATCATTTACAAATGACAGAAAAAGACCAAACAAGTTTGGTCTTCATGGGAGGTGTTTAGAAACCTCAGAGCAAGACTAAACATCTAGACAAAGAGCACGACTTCTGGAACAATGTACTTCGGACAGATGAATCCAAAGCTGAATTATTTGGACGCAGTAACAGAAGACATTTTTGACTCAAACCAAACACAGCATTTGAGCAGAAGAAGCTCATATCAGCTGTGAACATGGTGGTGGAAGTGTGATGGTTTGGAGCTGCTCTGCTGCAGCAGGGTGTGGAGATCTCTCCATCATAGAAACCACTATGAGATCTTTATTGTATCAGAGGGGGTTTGAGGAGAACGCAAGAGCGCCTGTACAAAGACTGACGCTGGAACATCACAGAGCTGAAAGAATTCCTCATGGAGGAGTGCAGAAAATACATAATAATTACATTCTACAAATGATGTTTAAAGATGTTTCTTCAGTTGTATGTGTTATTTCACCTCCATTGGTGGCTGCACATGTCTTTGTGTCCTAGAAGACTGTTGTTTAATCTCAAAGCCCTGCTTCAATAAAATGTCCACAGATGTGCTGCATTCTCTTGCTCTGTCATTACAGGCGAGGCAATGGAACGTCCCCTCTTGTTTATTTTGTGCCCAGTATAAACTGCATTGCTGGACTTGACGAGGACCTCAGCTCATCTCTGGAGAATGACTTCAGCTTCATTCTAGGATCTCACTCCAGCCTTCTCTGATGGGCTGCCAAAGCTGAGATCTTTCATTCGACAACAAATGAGTGGCTATAACGAGGCAGTGCTGTTACACTGTTAGGGTTTTAGGGTTCCGGTGCCAAAAATCTGGGAACGTTCTACAGAAATGTTTTTAGGGAGCAGTCGTGTTCTTGTGGTCCGGGAACCAGCCTTGTGCCTGGAAGGTCGCTGGTTTGAATCCCTGAACTGGCAGGACGTGACTGAACTCCCCAGCTGCTCCCCGGGCGCTGAGGATAAGGATGCCCACCGCTCCGGGCAGGTGTGCTCACTGCCTCCCTAGTGTGTGAAGTCACTAGTGTGTGGACGGGTTAAATGTGGAGGATTAATTCCCATGAGTGCAAAACACATGGCACTTGTGGCTCCGAAGTGGGACACATTTGGGACAAACATTCATTGCTGGGATCCTTCTCCTTCCATTCATCCCATGTCCATATGAGACTCTGACACCTCCAGAACTCTGCTCTCCACCCACACACCAGAGTGATGTGCTGCAGATGTGTGGTCATGCTCAATGTGTCTTATGGCTCTCATGACACAGTGTCTACAAATGGTACAGAAGTTCAACTGGAGCAGCAGGAAAACTGCATTCCACTCTGTTATGGTTCAACTCCGGTGATTAATCCTCAGTTCAGCTCACAGGCATCCAAACCATGAGATTCTACATAAATGAATAAATGTTTGGTCCAGCTGGTCGTCCAGGGCGTTGGCATCACTCAGGGTTTTGCCTGATGGCACAGAGTTTCGAGCCTCTGCCCACAAGGTGTTTGGTTTGTTTGCTGCACACAGAGGGGTTTGGGGCTCTTTAAAAATTCTTTGGGGCTATAGCTCTGGATGCCCGAGCCAGGCTCCATCCCTGGCTCAACCCTGGCTTCAATACTCCATGAGGGCCCAGACATTTCAAGTCCTGGTCAGGTGATGTGGCCAACACTTAAGACTTGCAATTGTTACCATTTAAACTTTGGTCAGAATGAAACTTTTCCACACCCCCCAGACTCGTCTGGTAGAAATGGAATTCCCTTTTTCCATGTCAAAGGCTGCATAGTTTGACTGGCAGAAGACTTTGATGGATCATCTGAAAACCTCAGTTCTAAGCTCCATATAAGAGAAAGACTACCTCGATAGAGACGACTGCTGCCAGAGACCTTTCAGAGACAGTGGCACAGATTAGCTGTGTTTAGACAGCAGAGACTAACAAACCCCACCTGGATATAATCATCCGCTGACTTGGGGCTGTGTGTGTGTGTGTGTGTGTGTGTGTGTGTGTGTGTGTGTGTGTGTGTGTGTGTGTGTGTGTGTGTGTGTTCATCTGCTTTAGCTCTCAGTGGGTTTGTTGGTAAAGTCCGGAAGCTTCTGTGCAATAAATCAGAAGCTGTGCTGTAAACTTGTAGCCTTCCTGGACAGAATGTGCATAAAGGGGAATTTAACACACACACACACACACACACACACACACACACACACACACACACACACACACACAACACACACACACACACACACACACACACCTCCGTCATTACTGCATAAGCTACACAAACAGAAGGTCATGTTCTGTATTCCACTGAGACGATGCTTGGTCAGCAACAACATCAGCACCATGCCCACCTGCACACACAGACACACACACACAAACACACACACACCACACACACACACACACACACACACACACACACACACACACACACACACACACACACACACACACAGGGCTGCCTATATACACCTCTGCAGCCAGTGCCATCCAAAACACACATCCACACACAAACACAGAGCACAAAGACGGCCTGTCCGTTTCTGGACCCAGTGCAGGCGTGATGCTGGTACAGGCTGGAGGTCAGTGTTCAATCAACACTTATTCCCTCAAAACTGTCCTTCAATTAGGGACACACTGCCATTTCCATTCATCATCCATCTTCCACAATCACATGATTCTACCAGCAAGAAACGGCTCATGTGAGCTCTACATGCCTGGAGGAGAACACTAACTGCTGGTTCTATCAGCTCATACACAGCCGAGTGATGGGGACAGCGAGGGTCATACCAGAGCATGTCCATAAAGAACATTGCTGACCATCTGCAGTTTGATAAAGATCACAAGGACAATCCAGAAGACCGTCTTGCTGCATCGGTGGGTCACGCAGCAAAACAACGACCCTAATCACACAAGTTTTTCTACCAAAGAATGTATAAAGAAGAATACAGTTAATGGTTTGAAATGACCCAGTCAAAGTCCAGACCTTAATCCTGTAGAAATGAAGGACCTGAAGTGAACATCTCGTAAAGATGTCAACAGAACTGAATTTCTTTTACGGAAAACCAGCGTCAGTGGATAAGAAACTCACTTGATTTAGTCAGGAGTGTGTTTGCTACACACTCCAATATTTAACACTCTACAGGGGTGATGATGGACAAGGTAGAGGAATGGACAATTTGTCCATTCTTCTATAAAGCAGGCCTGGTCCTGAGTGGAGGAGACGTTTATCTGAAGTGATGCTGATTGCTTATGTATGACTGGCTTTGGCTGCTTCTCACTGAAGTCCTTCAGCCTAATGAACATCACACAGCAGCCAGTGAACATGCCACAGAGAACACACAGACACACACACACACACACACACACACACACACACACACACACACACACACACACACACACACACACACACACACAATTACATACAACTGACAGCAGATCAGTAATACAGGAATTTCTGAGAAGTCATCGAGCACAAGCCTCAGGCAGTGAAAAGACATGGAGTTATTTAAAGTGGTCATAAAAGTGCTCTGAGAGAGAAATATAAAGATATAAAAATATAAACTTGTCCTCCCTCATTAAAATTATAAATACTTTGCAGGGCTTCCACAACCAAGCTAGTAAAAAACACAACACAGATGCACAAATGAAACACAGGAAATGTGCCATAACCAAAGAAATGGACAGCAATTTTCATTTCTTCTGATCTAAACACATAAAACTTATAACGGTCTTTTAAACTTTAATTATAAAATGAAATTAACGGAACAGAATAAACATCACAATCAGGTGCAGAACAGCTGCAAATGATTAGAACATCATCAGAGAGGACTGTGGAGAAGCCTGTCTTATTAAACCTCAGACATTAGTGTGGTTTGCTCTTGATTGTTGAAGTGAGAGGGATCAACGTGGCCGGATCCAAAGAGCTTCCTGAGACCTTCAGGAAGAAGGTTGTAGACAATACCAGAAGATGTGTTTGGTGCAAACCAAACACAGCATTTGAGCAGAAGAACCTCATAGCAACTGTGAAGCACGGTGGTGGACGTGTGATGGTTCATTTGGAAAATTATAGTTATAAAATCGATGACAATGTTAAAATGGCATTGAAACAACACTGAAACAACGATGCAATTTGATCTGATTCTATATAAACGGTGAATAAACGGCGGAATGCCGACTGGGATCGGTCGGAATGAACATAATAATTAGGAGAGTTGATGCAACCAAACTGTCTGAACGACGTGCACAAACCACGCGCCACACTCGTCTCATTAGTACAAAATGTCAAGAACTGTATACGGTAATAGACGGTGAACACACAGATGGTGTGGGTCTGTATAAACAGGGTATGGAGCAGCTGCAGTGTGCTGTAGGTGGATGTGGTTGTGGTAAAGTGAGGGAGACTCCAGGCTCCAGAAGGCCGAGTCAGCAGAGACCACAGGTGGGTGAACGGTGGGTGAACAGGAAGGCCTGAAGATCCAGACTTACCTGAGCATCCAGTGCACATGTCTAATCATCAGGTCGGACGGCTCATGTCTGTGCTGTCACAACGGCACTGTCACTGCCTAACGTCCTTGTTCCACACTTTCCCACTTTCTCATAGTGCTTCATATCGTACGGATCAGACACAGCAGTGCTGCTGGAGTGTTTAAACACTGTGTCCACTCACTGTCCACTCTATTAGACACTCCTACCGAGTGTCTCCCACTTGTAGATGTAAAGTCAGAGAAATTTCCATTACATAGGAACATACCCAGATCATTTCAATACGCATGTCTGGATCTCCTCCATATCCATGAGGTTCTCCTCCATAACCTAACCTCGTATGAAACAGGAGTGAACTTAAGCTCGTATGCCCGAGGACACAACACAACAACACGACAAGCCTGAACCTGAACCTGAACAACAGGGACAGGCACATGGAGGAGGGGTGGGGGACGAAAAACAGAGCAAGCAAAACAGTGAAAGGGAGAACTCCACAAAGGAAAACAGCGAGCCACTTCTGAGCCACTCCTAAACTCTTAAACGTTTACAGACAATGCCCTCACTGACTCGTATAACACACATCCCAGCAAACCCAGTGGAGTCTGATTCCGGCCCAGTGCACTGGCTGGACCAGTGCTGAGGGAGCTGCAGCAGCAGCAGTTACGGGCCTGTAATGGCTGGGGTGGTGCACCGTGACCTGAGGCAGCAAGCAGGACTTATCCCTGCATGTCTGACTGCAGAGAAGATCTGATGCTTCAGTCGTACTGACAGATCACTCGAGAGCGAGAGAAAGAAAGGAAAGAAGACTGTAAATCCACCCTACTCTATCAATCACAAGCTACAGTCTGACAGGAAGGAAAACAGTGTCTAATTTAGAGAGTACATGTGAGGACAATGTCTGATTTGAAGGGGCAATGTGGGGACAATAATTGACTTCAAAAGTCATGTGGGGACAATAGTTGAATAATGCTATGTGTGGGCAGTCTTTAATTAAAATGACCAGTGTAGGAACAATATGGGGAAAATGTGGGGACATTAACGGATTTAAAAGGGAGACAATGCCTAATGTAAAGAGTCCATGAGGGGGCAATGTCCAATTTAAATAGCCCGAATGAGGACAATGTCTGTCTTATACAAGGTAAGGACAGTGTTGAATTAAAAATGCCTATGTAGGAACAATGTGGGGACAATGTGAGGACAGTGGTTGATTTATACCGAAAGTATGAAGGCAACGAGCACGACAGACATCGATCCCACAGTAAATACGGTTTCAGGGCTTTCAGGGGCTTTGTGCTGATGTGGGCTGTATCTCGACATGGTTGAGCAAAGGACGCATGACTTCATCTCCCATTTGCTTAGTGGTTGAAGTCGCTGACGGCCCACCGGCTTTGGCTGAATGTGCCTCATGATGGAGAGATTAGAGAGCAGAACTACATGAACAGTGGAAAGAGTGGAGGGAGGAGAGCCATATGGATGGAGATAGACAGAAAGAGAGATAAGCAGAGAGATGGGGTTTGGCAGAGCATGGTGAGCACATTTTTGTCACAGGATGTTTTCTTAGGGGCTTTATCATCACACAGCTCTTAGAACAACAAGCAGAGAGGGAGAAGAAGAGAGAAACAGTGAGAGAAAGAAAGAGAGATACAAAAAGGAAGGGAGAGAGAGGCGGGCAGACATAATTAAACAGAATTAGATGAGGAATTGTCTCCCAATTAAATTGACCATTGTCTCCACCCTGTTCCTAAATGGGCCATTTTAATCAGACACTGTCCTCACCTTGTACACTTCAGACATTGTCCTCACACTGACTTTTTAAATTGACTTTTAAAATCAGAAATTGTCCCCACATAGACTCTTTACACACAGTGCTTCTGTCTCTGACTTTACATCTAGGTGGAAGTGTCTAATAGAGTGGACAGTGAGTGGACACAGTGTTTAAACACTCCAGCAGCACTGCTGTGTCTGATCCACTCGTACCAGTAACACACACTAACACACCACCACCATGTCAGTGTGACTGCATGACCCACATCATAGCTGCTCTGTGGTGGTCCTGTGGGGTCTTTCCTCCCATTAAATGATTAGATGAATGAATGGACGTATTTCTTTAAGATAATGTTCAGTTTCACTCTTTCACTGAGTTCCAGATTTGGGAAAGTGATGAAATCCCGGGGGAATCCTGCTGAGTGGTGCATGAGGAACTGAGATAAACTGCTTTCTGGTTCTCAGCCATGTGTCTGAGGAATCTGAGAAGAGCTCAGTAGAAGTAATGGAAGTATAAAGGCGGTAATAGAAGTGAAAGCAGAGCAGCAGTGAGAACTTCCCCTCTGAAAGTTACCAGAAGAGTTCTGTGCACGAGACGAGGGAATGTCAGCTCCGTACCGAGCGTACGAGCACGACTGACTGAGGACTTTGTGTTTGGTTCAGATAACGACTTCACACTTTATCTCTCCTGTAACCGTTACAATGTCCTTCAGTGTTCAGATACATCCAACAGCATTCCATCCTCTGTATCACCCAGGGGTCACACGAGAGGAGAGGAGAGGAGAGGAGAGGAGAGGATAAGAATGAAGTGAAGAGGGAAGAAAAGAGGAGAAGAGAAGAGAAGAGAAGAGGGAAGAAGAGAGGAGAAGAGAAGAGAATTAGAATGAAGAGAAGAGGCAAGAAGAGAGGAGAAGAGAAGAGAAGAGAAGAGAAAAGAAGAGAAGAAAAGAGAAGAGGGAAGAATAGAGGAGAAGAGAAGAGAAAAGAAGAGAAGAGGGAAGCATAGAGGAGAAGAGAAGAGAAAAGAAGAGAAGAGGGAAGAATAGAGGAGAAGAGAAGAGAATAGGAATGAAGAGAAGAGAAGAGAAGAGAAGAGAAGAGAAATAAAGAGGGAAGAAGAGAAGAGAATAAGAATGAAGAGAAGAGAAGAGAAGAGAAGAAAGGGGAAGAGAAGAGAATAAGAATGAAGAGAAGAGGGAAGAAGAGAGGAGAAGAGAAGAGAAGAGAAGAGAAGAGGGAAGAAGAGAGAAGAGAAGAGAAGAGAAGAGAAGAGAAGAGAAGAGAAGAGAAGAG
>CM067511.1:33212270-33232736 GCA_034509495.1 Acestrorhynchus altus | reverse complement strand
GAGAGAGAGAGAGAGAGAGAGAGACACAGATTTGCTGACAACTGTCTTTATTTTTGAATGTTCTTGGACAGTTCTTGAAAACCTGATGTGATCATGGGTCTGTGGAGGCAGTTTTGTGCAAAAAGAAAAAAAATATATGTGAAGAACTAAACTGAAGGAAAAATGCTGTGGTTTCCTGTCATTTCCATATCCAAGGAGCACGAACGAACAGAAATCCACTTTCTGTTTTATGGTTAAAGCTGCAATTAAGATACCAGGCAGTCAGGTTAAGCAGTGCTAATAAATTAAAAATTCTAAATCATCAGGACGAGGAAAATACTGAGAGTAGTGACTGAGTATCTAGGTCAGTTGGACAGCTCTACTGGACAAAGAAAAGGCACAGCGTTTTGACCGAGTGAGGACCACTGCCATGCTGTACTAGGCACAGTCTCGGACTATTGACCGCAGACCCCAACACCAAAACAAAGGATAAAACCCCTCTCTTCAGAATTAACGCCTTTTTATCCGATAAAATCTGATGAAATGTGGAACAGACTGTTGCAACACACGCTTGCCTTCCACAACAGTGCTTAACTGGTATTATTAGACTGCATTAGACTGTGATAATGGTTTCCAGACAAACCCTTCAACTTTATAAGCTGTCATGCAGAGCGACCAGGTCTATAACGTTTTGATGTACTAAACACACATCAACAGCTTCCATCTGTTCATCAACATCCTCTGAATTTGCTGTGAGAAAGGAACTATTTACTATACAAGCTTTGTAACAGCTGACTGTAATGTACAACGATCAACCATAACATTATGAATACCTTGTTTCTCCTGTCACCCTGATCTTCAATGATCAGGACCCCACAGGACCACCACAGAGCAGTTATGATGTGGGTGGTGGGTCACTCTCAGCACTGCAGTCACACTGACATGGTGGTGGTGTGTTAGTGTGTGTTGCTGGTACAAGTGGATCAGACACAGCAGTGCTGCTGGAGTGTTTAAACCCCTCAGTGTCACTGCTGGACCGAGATATGTCCACCAACCAGAAATGTCCAGCCGACAGCATCCTGTGGGCAGAGTCCTGTGAGCACTGATGAAGGACTAGAGGACGACCAACACAAACTGAGCAGAAACAGATGAGCTTCTGTCTCTGACTTTACATCTACAAGATGGAGACACTCGGTAGGAGTGTCTGATAGAGTGGACAGTGAGTGGACACAGTGTTTAAACACTCCAGCAGCACTGCTGCATCTGATCCACTCGTAGCAGCAACACACACTAACACACCACCACCATGTCAGTGTGACTGAAGTGCTGAGAATGACCCACCACCCACATCATATCTGCTCTGTGGTGGTCCTGTGGGGTCCTGATCATTGAAGATCAGGGTGGAAGGAGGAGAATAAAGTCTGCAGAGAAACAGATGAAGTACAGTCTGGAATTATAGAACCACAAAGAGCTCCTGTGTGGTCAGAGGAGCTGATAGGATGGACAGAGAATGTAGAAACAAAGAGGTGGTCTTAATGTTATGGTTCATTTCTGTAAGTGTATGTTCTGATTGTGAAAGGATAAACTCACCATTTCTAGCTCCTGAGAAACTCTGCGTTTGCGTAGTTCCTCCATACGTTCACTGACGTCACTGAAGCATGTATTGTAGTATTCCGAGTACTCCTGGGCCAGGTCATCTATATTACCCAGAGAACCGTCCTGTTCACACACAGAGACATAAGTGATTAGGACACAATATAGACTATCATGAAATGAAAGTATCTGTTGTGTCTCCTCTTGTGCAGCAATAACTGTAACTAAACGTTTCCGTAACGGTTGATCAGTCCTGCACTAATTTGAGTTCATTCCTCCACAAACCAGCTTCAGCTCTGTGATGTTGGTGGTTTCCTCCATCAACTGCTGCTTCAGCTCCTTCACAACATCTCTACTGGATTAAGATCAGGACTCTGACTGGACCAGTCCAGAACATTACCTTTACTCTTCTTTAAACATTCTTTGGTAGAACCACTTGTGTGCTGAGGGTCGTTGTCTTGGTGCATGATCCACATTTATTTGAGATTCAGCTCATGGACAAATGAATTTGCTGGTATGCCAACTTCTAAAACACATTAAAGAACAACTTTAACATCTAGAAAAGTGCACTTCCTGAAGAACAGCAGATTGTGCAGGCGGTGGTGGTTGCTATGGAGTTGCATAGTGTTTGCTAGGCAGTTGTTACGGTGCCCCTAGTGTGGCTAGTGCATTTGTGAACATCTACACAATAAGGTGCTCAAACCTTTGAACCACATTCAACCCTGTGGGAAAAACGTACAATAGTCCCAAATCTCCCAGTCAGGAATCAGGAATCTGGAGCTGGAAGAGCGTCATGATCTCTTAAACTGCAGAATGAGATATTCTTCTAAGAACAGTCTCCTCTTGAAGAACGTCCCTTGCCTCCAGCAGTACACACACATATATATGAAGGTGTGGGAGAGCCTGATGTCCATCTGTCTGATACACTTATTCAGGCAAACTTGATCTTGTGTTTCCAGATGTCCTGGACAAAGTAGGAGCATCTCAAAAGCAACTTCTAAACTGGTCCAATTTGATTAACATGGTTCCAAACAACAGTGTCAGGCCGAAACGTAGAAACACAAAGACACACAAATCGAAGCAGTACAGTGTCAGGAAGACAGTCCGTGACCGTGCACATTCTTCTCAGTGCTATGGAGAGCTTGGAACCTATAGTGCACTTGTCCGTTCCCAGGGTGACCCTGCACGGTGAATGCGTGTGACCCTGTTGGTTAGTGTGCTTATAATTAATGCGTTGTAGTAAAGCTGAAGGCAGTTTGTGTGTCGTGGACAGAGGCACGTTATTACTGACAGAAAGAGATTCAGCCTTAAATTCAAAAGCAGACAGACACACCGAGCAGCACAATGACCCTCCTGACAGCTGTCTGGGTGTGTGACATTCAACTGTGGTGCTGCCTGCCTATGACCTCAGTGAGTGGACGTGTGATTGTGAGTGTGTGTGTGTGTGTGTGTGAGTGTGTGTCAATGACTAGCTGTGAGGGTGGCTCTTACTCTACCATGTCGTTAAAAATCAGACCAAAATGACCTCAGAGGTCCAAAAAGTCGAGGAGGAAAAGGAGTCGTCGCTTGCTGATACGGCAACTCGCGGAGAGGAGTGGACTTTCTCCAGAAAATTATTAATAACCCTGAAAAACGCAGCTGGGGGAGTTAAATATAACCCGCGGGCCATATCAGTATCGGCAGATGTAAAGCCACGACTTTCCTTAAAGAACAAAAAGAAAGACCTTTCCGTGGGCTGGCCTCGAACCCCTGCGCATTCCAGATGGCCTTTAAAGTCCTGAGCTCTGAAAAGTCAAAGAGAAATGCCTTCTTCCTGCCCGGCAATGGCTTTGCCAAACACACACATCCTGTCATTGTGTGTATGGGCCAGCAGTAGGAAGCTGAGGGCCCCACACACCCAATCACAAAGAGAATGTTCTGAACGTCTTAAAGATTTACAGCCGTAAGACGGGCGGCGAGGTGTGGATATGAATCTGAACGTGCCATTGGATCTGGGTGGGGAGCTCTCTTTTTTTACACCCGTCAAAAGACATTCTGAGGTGTTTGATGAAGGCAGTGGTTCTGTATAGAGCCATGGCAGCTCAAACCAGCGTGGTGGCTCAATGGTGAGACTGTTGGACCCTTGAGGAAGGCATTTGCTGTAGCACGGCTGATCCTTCACTCTGGCTTTCAAAGCTGGGAGATGTGAAGAACTAGATTCACAAGAAGAAGAAGGAAGAAAGACGTTCCCACTCCTCCATGAGTTCTTTCAGCTCTGTGATGTTTTAGCTCTTACGTTCTCCTCAAACCCCCTCTGATACGATAAAGATCTCATAGTGGTTTCTATGATGGAGAGATCTCCACACCCTGCTGCAGCAGAGCAGCTCCAAACCCTCACACTTCCACCACCATGTTTCACAGCTGCTATGAGCTTCTTCTGCTCAAATGCTGTGTTTGGTTTGATCCAAACATGTCTTCTGTTACTGTGTCCAAATAATTCAGCTTTGGATTCATCTGTTCAAAACACGTTGTTCCAGAAGTCCTGCTCTTTGTGCAGATGTTCTCTGGAGAACTTTAATCTTGCTCTGGTGTTTTTTTGATAATAAGACTTTCCTCCTTAAACTCCTCCATGATTATCATGCTTATTTGGTCTCTTTCTGATGGTAGAAGCTGCACTTTGCCTCTCTCTTGGACTGAACTTGTGGACAGTTGTTCTAAATGTTCTCCTCTTGTAAATAATGTTCCGGACAGTGGAACGACTGATTTCTAATTGCTCAGAGACCTTTTTAAATCTCTTCTCAGACTCATCTGTATCTACAACCTTCTTTCTGAAGGCCTCACATTTATTTCATCTCCATCTCTCTATAGTTAAGCTGAAGATCACATGTCCAAAGGTTTGATGCTGCTGCTTTGTTTTGTAACGGCTGAGGACAGCATACAGACTCCTCAACACGCGGGTGTTTAGTTTTGTGGTTCAAACTTTTGAAATGACAGGGCTGCTTTTTGGGCAAAATGGAGATGTTGGTAAAACTACAAAATACCATCTATTCATCTCCAGCCTTTGAATTAAAAGAGAATGAACAACATTTTTAACTGCAGCAACATAAAGCAGAACATCATAACCGAAAGTCCTCCATCACCTTCAGGCTCCAACGCAGCGAAGCGGAAGCATTAATGAAGCCGTATGAATAACACTGAATGAGAAACGCTGGTAAGGAGTCAAAAGTTGAACTAATCAAAATTCATTTGCTTCTCAGTCTACTGAGGATACTTATCCCATTCTCCAGTTTTCCTAACACATTGCTTCAGATTATTGAAATTCCCAGTGGAACACTCCTTGCGCAGAGAAATTCCAAGAGCCACATTCCGATCTGCTGGCGTGTGGATGCTGAACAGCTTGGGGACTCACCAACTATTCAGCCAAAACATGATATCGATGCTGGACAAATTCCTTATGCTCGGAAAAAGCGATCAACAGCTAGTTGACCTCCATCAATTACAGCTAGAGAAATAAATAAAAGGAGATGGGAATCTCTTGGATCTTCTTGGAATCACAGGAAACCACCAGTATTGGGAAATTGGCCGAGATATCCTTCCCTTTTTCCTCAATTCCTGATAGCTGCTAACATGAAGACATGATGAAGCTGGATGTCTGGCATTGCCTAGATGCTGAACAATGCCAGTTTTGTGCCGTACGATGCACTGGCACACTTTAAGAGCTGTGATGTTGTAACCCTTTCTGGTCACACATAACTAGCTGGGCTGGACAGTCTATGTAATTACAGGGCAGAGGCCAGGCGAGGTCAGGCAACGGCAGGACAGTGAAAGAAGTGCCAGATCTGCCTGACCTCCCATTCAAAGCTAAATGTGGTGTCCAAATTCCATATTGAGAAATACAAGAAAGAATGAGAGAGAGAAAGTGAAAGACGGCTACAGTCATGTGCAAAGATCACACCCCCTCTGTCCTAACATCTGATTTCTCCTCCTTTGGCTGAAATAAAGTCAGTGAGATGTTTCTGGAACCGTCTACTGTCTCTGACATCGACTGGAAGAACGATGTTCCCACTCCTCCATGCGGAGCTCTTTCATCTCTGAGATGTTTCAGCATCAGTCTTTGTACAGACGTTCTTTCGTTCTCCTCAAACCCCTTCTGATACAATAATGATCTCATAGTGGTTTCTATGATGGAGAGATCTCCAGACCCTGCTGCAGCAAAGCAGCTCCAAACCATCACACTTCCACCACCATGCTTCACGGTTGGTCCAAAAGTCCTCTTTGTCTAGATGTTCTCTGGAGAACTTTAGTTTTTTCCTGATGTTTTGTGACAGTAACAGTTTCCTCCTTAAACACCTCCATGAAGATGTGGTTTGGTCTGTTTCTGATGGTAGAAGCTGAACTTTAACATCAGCTGTGGTGAGAGATACCTGTAGATCTGTGATGAACATTTTAGGATTGTCACTCATCTTGTGGTTCTGCTCTTGGGCTGAACTTGTAAGATGGTCTGATCTGGTCATGTGAGCATTTGTTCTAAATGTTCTCTTCTTGTGAATGATGTTCCGGACAGTGGAACGGCTGATTTCTAACTGTTCTGAGATCTTTTTAAATCTCTTCTACATCTACATCTACAACCTTCTTTCTGAAGTCCTCAGAGAGCTCTTTGGATCTGGTCATGGTGATTGTGTTGTGTTTGTGTGTCTGTGTGTGTGTCTGTATGTATATGTGTGTGTGTGTGTGTGTGTGTGTGTGTCTACGTAAATGTGTATGTATACTGTGTTTGTGTGTATGTGTATATACTGTGTGTGTGTGTGTGTGTGTGTGTGTGTGTGTGTGTGTGTGTGTGTGTGTGTGTGTGTGTGTGTCTGTGTGTGTGTGTGTACGTAGACTGTCAGCCTCTAAGTGTTTATACAGTGTGTGTGAAACAGGCCTGACTGCACAGTGAAGTGAAGAAGGGCTGGGACTCTTGTTTAGGCAGCATGATTCACTGTTTGAACACACATCAGCACCACCCTCGAACCAGAACACAAGAACACCAACACACACACACGGCCTGATCGCTCCAACTTTCCCAAACTCACACTCCCCGTGTGAGCTTTCAAGAACAACGTCAAGCAATGGTTCCCCAAACGGCCAGTTTCACAGTGGAAGTGAAGTTTGAGGGCATCTAAAAAAAGAACACAGTCAGAATCATTTGGGGGTTTTTGCGTGTTTTTGGTTTAAATGTCTAAATGTTTTGCATCATTTAGAGTTTGTTGTGATGTTGATTTAATTAGAAATTAAATATAATAATTTGAGAGGCACAATGACAGTTTAACTTTCTGAATGATAGACAATAATAATAGTAATAATAATAATAATAATAATAATAATAATAATAATAATAATAATAATAATAATAATAATGTGTAAATGGAATTTACACATGCATTTCCAGTAGTTCTACGTTTAATCAATCAAACTGCCAAATTGCTCCAAAAAGACAAAGGGTTCACCAGCAGCTCTGCTGCCACCATTAGGCCTCCAGTGACCTGCAAAAAGCACCGTGTATTAAATATTATGGTCTGTCAGACACTGCAAAGCAAATTTTAAACATATAAGAGGACAGAGCAGCTCATTCCAGTGCAGTTGAGCCCTATCTCAACACGCAATAACGCTTACTCATGGTCCACACCCTCCCTCAACACGGACCTGGATCCAAAAGTTGTGTAACGACATAAAGGGAATGCAGTCGTTTTGTTGTTCCCTCTTAATGAGCTCATTCTTTCCCGGGGGCGGACTGTTTCTCAACGTGGGGGGAGTGATGAGACAAAACAGCTCACATTGGACTGTCTCAGCATTTATCAGAACCATGGCTAGATTAAAGATGTACACAGTAAAACTGATGGCCAGTCGGTAGATGTCCAACCACAGATTTGCACGTCTCTAGAAGGACAACACAAACAATAAGCAACAGCATGTAGAATTTAATAAGATCAATCTGCAGGCAGCTTTAGACGTTCCAGGAACAAACAGCCGGTATTAAAGATCAGCAGCAGTGTAGTTACTGAAACTGTATCAGAAACACAGTCCGGTAGCCGGTATTAAAGATCAGTAACAGTATAGTTACTGAAACTGTATCAGAAACACAGTCCGGTAGCCGGTATTAAAGATCAGTAACAGTGTAGTTACTGAAACTGTATCAGAAACACAGTCCGGTAGCCGGTATTAAAGATCAGCAGTGTAGTTACTGAAACTGTATCAGAAACACAGTCCGGTAGCCGGTATTAAAGATCAGTAACAGTGTAGTTACTGAAACTGTATCAGAAACACAGTCCGGTAGCCGGTATTAAAGATCAGCAGCAGTGTAGTTACTGAAACTGTATCAGAAACACAGTCCGGTAGCCGGTATTAAAGATCAGTAACAGTATAGTTACTGAAACTGTATCAGAAACACAGTCCGGTAGCCGGTATTAAAGATCAGTAACAGTGTAGTTACTGAAACTGTATCAGAAACACAGTCCGGTAGCCGGTATTAAAGATCGGCAGCCAGCTCATGTTGTGCAGTCTGGGTAGCATCTTCTCATGATTATGTCACAACTAACAGTTGAACCCAAAGAACGCAGACAAAGGAGGCGGTGCTAAAAGGCCACTGGTGTTGCACTTCAATGCAACACTACAGCAGGGAAAAGGCTGAATAGAGAAGGTGGACAGAGGGAGGAGAGGGTGTTGAAGAGGAGGAGTAACATGGAAGCTCTCCAGTTTTCACCTCTGACCTCTGGCTGCAGGGCATTCCTGCTAATCATTTACTCAGCATTCCAGACCCTGCTCCTGGACCACCGAGAAGCATGCAAAGAGAAAGCTTTCATCCAGTATGACTGTGAATTACTGCGATTCTGACTGAACAGAGGTGAAATCTGAGGAACGCCTCCGTCTTTATATCAAATTTCCTGTCATTCTTGTAGCTGGTAGTCCAGCCTGCATTAGATGACGATACCAACCAAGCACAGCTCACTAACAGAGGCAGGAAATGGGTTTATGAGGCAAGATTAGGTTTTCTTCTGCATAGTTCACTGATCCAAACCAAACAGCTGTGCCATATCCACACTGTTATTGTGCTACAACAACAATCACCAGAGGAGGAAAATCTAGGGAAGCACATTTCACAACATAACCAGAGGCGCCCGGACTCTGTTAACATCCTGGACATTAACCAACATCATTTATTGGTTCAATACATGCAGTTTCCTCAGCTTCGTCACTCAGGATCAGAGCAACCTATGCAAGATCTAACCCACCTGAGATCTAACCATAGTGAGCTCATCATTGTGAGCTAAAAGGAGCTTCCAGTGCATGTTTACTGCTCTGTCCACGTGTACATGATCAACCTGCACACAGAATCTGACTGATCAGAGAGAGGGGGCGGGGCTGACGCTCAACCTGCCTACAGTCTCTGACTGATCAGAGAGAGGGGGCGGGGCTGATGATCAACCTGCATACAGACTCTGACTGATCAGAGAGAGGGGGCGGGGCTGATGATCAACCTGCAGACAGACTCTGACTGATCAGAGAGAGGGGACATGTTCTTCAAGGATGCAGTCCTCACTGTTATACATGTTATAAATGTTATACAGGTTAAATGAGCAGTAAACATGCACTGAAAGGCAGCTCTGGAACTTAAACTGGGAGGTATAACTGACCTGGAAATTTTCCAGGATAAATTACTCTTGATATTTCATCATGATGGAACCACAATGGTTAGATAGGGACGGTCTATGATATGTGTATCATGTCAGTAGGTTGTGGAGTTGAAAGTGATGAGTGGGATTTTATTTATGCACTGAACAAAATAATAAATAAAAATTACCCACAATTTTCTCCCTGCAATTTTGGAAAAGCCAATTCCTGAACCCCATTATCAATCACCCCCATCACATGCGATGCTCCCAACACTAGGAGGGTGAAGATGAACACATGCCTTCTCCGACATCAGCCACCATCCTCTCTGTCCTTGCTGGACAGACATTGAACTTGAAGGAAAACACCGGGTCCACCACTCTGATGCAACGGCTAAAAGATGCCTGTGCCGACCAGTACGTTATTGCAATGCCATCTACCCACCCAGAGAAGGAGAGCAGGCCAATTTACTTTCACTCTGACTCCAGCTGCCAATGACAAGCTGCATGACCCGGGATTCAAACCTGCCATCCTCAGATAATACCGTTTGAATTTTAATGGTCAATGGAACTGCTTTAGTTAAATAGGAGCGAGTTTGTTTTAGAGAGGTCCACCTCATTACACTGTGACCACCAGAGCTTACTGGCTCCTGAATAAGATGTCCAGCATGAGGTAAGAGGGACAGGAAGTAGAGGTTAGGGGTTGATGTTTCAGGAAGCCTGAGGTAGTGGGATGTATGGTGCCACACTGCAGGAGGGAAGCTGGTATGGACTGAAGCTGTGTCAAGCGAGCATGAATGGGATGCAAGGACAGAGCAAATGAAGCAGACAAGGAGTCAGAGGTGCTGTCCCACCCTCATCAGGGGGGCTTCCTCAGGACATCCGTGAGAGCAGAGAGAAGAGCCCAGAAAGACCCAGAGGGAAGGAAAATGAGGAGGTGAGGAGAACAGGAAGAGCAGAGCGAGAAGAGGTTATGTCTGTGCAGTGGTCTGTGGGCAGTGCTCTAGACTGAGGATTAACTGTAATCAGGAGGGCTGTGGCTTCCAGCAAGGCAGGCTCAACTGCTGACTCAGTGGGTCCAGCGAAACTGTAGGCAAGATGTTCCCCTCAATGCTTTCTCTTTCTCACCTTCTTCAATTTAAATCCTCTTTCTATCCTCTAAATGTTTCACATTCAGGAACTATAATCTTCATGCAGTAAACCAGTATCTCAGAAAGATTCTATCCCAGATAACACGTCCCCGTAGGGCCCATAAGAGTAGCACAACTGGAAACCAGAAGGTTTTGTCCTTGCATTCCATGTTGGTCCCACAAGTGGATACTGAGCAGGGTCAGTGATAGGACCAGGAGGGGTTAAACATGGGACCCATCTGTGCTGCCACCTGCACATTGGGTCCTAGATGGGATGCATGTGAAACTAAGCTGGGGCCTGTTGGGGCCTGTTGAAGCCCACTGAGTCCCAATAACAAGACATGTACTCTGAGTCCATGCCCACCTGAAACCCACCCAGGCCAGGTTTATCCCATGTGAAACCCAGTTCAGCATGTTAACTGGGACATTTAATTTATTGTTCATTAACTATGTATATGTTAAACTCTGGACTGACCTTTTTATAGTGTGTTTAACGTTATGATGTTACTTAAAAAACAGAACTATAAACATGCATATAATGCCATTGTGAATGGTTTAGGTGGCACAGCCAGAAAAACCTGTAAACAGATAACCATCTGGAGCACAAGTGTCTGAAATACACACACCACAGATATGTTTTCATGTTCCAGCTCCAATACAGCAGATAAAGGGCAGCTGATTGTGACGTGGGGAGAAAGGAACCAGGGAGAGCATGGCCAACTTTGCTCTCTTGGATTCCAGCTGCCAATGGCAAGCAGCACGACCCAGGATTTGAGCCTGTGATCCTCAGATCATGGTCATAGTGCTAGTGCGTTAAGCTGCTGAGCCCCTCGAGGGTTCCCTCGTCCTCTGAACGCACTGTTCAGGTCTAGTCTAAACTGAATGGTCCTCCTGCTGACAAAACAACCGTTACAGAATAGTTTAATTGCTCACCAGGCTTAAGTCAAGAATTAAGACACTGTTGGAATGTATTTCCCACATGGTTTAGGTGGCGCTGCCCAAGAAAGCCACAAACAGACAACTATTAACAGTGGCTCAAATACTGTCCAACAACTAGAATCATCCACCAGTGTAAAATAACTGATACCCAGTAAACTAACATTTGCCTTCACCACAACACTGCAACTGCAACACTCATACTTTGACTAGCACAGTTCTGTACAATCGCACAGACACTGGCCTTTAAGGAGTAGAAGCAAAAATAAATAATCTAATTGTAGAAGTTTGATTAGGTTTGGGAGGTCTTCACTGCCACTGATGAGAGCTCTCTTTCAGAGCAGTGGTGCAAAGACAGAGAGCGACTGTCTCCTACACACGGACCTGATCAGGTTTTGGCCACAGTGCCCACCAGAAGAAAACATGCTGGCCAAGTTGGGAAGTCCCAATCTGTGGTCACTGGACTGACCATTGGAGTGGCCATGGCAAAGCCTGCAGATGCCAGTCATTAACATAATAAGCACACACATAATAATAAACACCGTAATCCAAACCTATGAAACAATGCACCCATCAACACCCTGTGTTAACGCAAACAGTTCCTACACAAAGGGAAGCTTTTCCAGATTTCATTTGTTGCATGGTAATTTTCGGAACGTCTGAATGTCTCCAGTGTTTGAACTAAAAACACCCTTCCCGTGCTCGCACCATGACGTCCAGACTCTAGAAGTGTGAGACTTGCTTAAAAGGGGGATGCAGACAGTTAATTGGCTTTGAAGTCAAGTTTACTCGCCCACAACCACATGTAACGGGGTCTTACACGTAGTATGACCACATTTAAATGACACGCAAAGTTAGGTATGCTCATTACGAACCCATTCCCTGTAGCCTGCAGTTGGGTGAACCACAGCACCTCATGCTTACCCTAAACACGAAAATCACCAGATGAATGAGGAATGGATTCCGATTAGTCTGTCTGTAATTGGCTGATCTGGCTTATAAACAGCACCTTTCCTGGATAGCATCTCCCAAGCTCTAATAAAACCAGAGAATGATGGAGCATGACCTGACCTGTCTCCTTGTTAATTGATCTAAAACCATTCCTGGCTGTGTGCCCAACATTCTTCCTCCTGGCCAACCCTCGGTGCATCAGGCTTGCTTTGAAGCCCACACGTACACCAAAGGTTAGCCCCCAGATGAAGATGAAGCAGTCTCTGCTCAGACATGCTCCCACACTCAGAGCCAAAGCTCACAACCCAGCCATAATATAATCACCTATCTCTCAGCTCTGCTACCCCTCAGACAAAGGCCACTGGAAAGCAGTGCAACACTGAGAGATGGATATATATAGCTCATCCTGCAGCTTGCCAGCAGATAGAAGACACATTGTGTTTGAAGCATTCAGAGCTCAGGGTTCATAAACATTTGGAGAGGTAGGCAATTGTTGAGTTGGAGAAAATTATGGAGCACCGGTGGAAGATGAATATAGTTTAAGAAGCAGGAAAATAACCAGTCTGACAGACTCAGGCTTGGAATCATGTGACTGATCAGCAAACCTACTGTTAATGTCATAACCATAACATCATAACCGCCAGCTCTTCTTACAATACAGGAGCACGTTATGGTTCATCTGTTTCTCTGCATACTTTATCATCTCCGTGACACTGACATGGCGGTGGTGTGTTAGTGTGTGTCGTGCTGGTACGAGTGGATCAGACACAGCAGAGCTGCTGGAGTTTTTAAACTGAAGGAAGGAGACCACTGCAACCTTCACACGGAGACAAACACTGAATACAGAATGGTACAAGGTGGGCTTCTAAAATCAGAGCTGCTCCAAATATCTGAAACCTTTCTGCTGACACTACAACGTGTCCATAATAATGGAGCTCAGTATCGAACATTGACCCTATGTCAGTGGTCACTGCACCCCTGTGCGCAGGACTACCCGCGGGATGTCACAGATGGGAATCGCAAACATTTCAAAGTGATTTTTTACTTTAAAAATTCTCTGTTTGGCTGTAGGTTTCACGTGCTGATTGACGAGTCCTTGAGACAGCATTCTACACATTCACCAACACACGCATTATCACATACATGCCATATTCACACCTCAGCCTTCAAAGCTCCAATGATTTCCTTCAGCTGAATTCACTTTCTGCCTCGTGAAGCTGTGATCAAGGCTGCGCTTCACCGAGCCACCCTTTCTGATAAGCTTTCCACCGAACCAAAAGAGGTACGGACCCCTTGGTGTCAGCCCTGCATGGTGAGCAGAGAACCGGATTAACAAAGAGTTCCATCAAATCCAGTTAGATATGCTCAACCCAGTAAGAGCCTCTCATTTTCCGGCACTTATAGCAACATGTTACAGGAGGAACCTCCAAAAAAGTGACAGTGTAGACCATTTGGTTCATTCTCAGCCCTGCAGTGACACTGACATGGGGGTGGTTTAGACACAGCAGTGCTGCTGGAGGGACTGTTCTCGGTCCAGCAACGACACTGAGGGGTTTAATCACTCCAGCAGCACTGCTGTGTCTGATCCACTTGTACCAGCACAACACACACTAAATCACCACCACCATGTCATTGTGGTGGTCCTGTGGTCATTGAAGATCAGGGTGAAAGGAGGAGAATAAAGTATGCAGAGAAACAGATGAACTACAGTCTGGAAGTGTCTTCACCCCTGCACAAGAAGTATGACTCCAGGTCACAAGTAAAGAGTGACCAGGACTTCTGACCTTCCTGTGACTCCAACCCCTTCCCCCAGTCCCACACTTACCAGTATCCCCATCACGTCCGACCAGAGCTGGGAGAAGCTGTCCTGGGCCTGTGCCTCCTCGGGACAGGCTTGATCGGATTCCATCGTGCGGGTTGGACGGATTATCAGAAGAATGAAGCGCGGTGTTTTAATCCGCCGCACAGAGCAGCAGCGCACTTTCCGACAATGCGGCGCAGTTGCTGTTGTTGTTTCCACTCCAGGAAAGTGCTCCAGACACCATTCCTCAACAGTTCACACTGAGAAACACACTTCTGCATGCACTAGTAAAGGACACCGAGGGTCCGACACCTCCACTTCTGCGCAATTCCATTGGAATCCGGCGCTCTTCCATAAATCCAGCGCTATTTTTGCGGCTTAAAGATCTGCGCTTTTATTCACCAACTTCCTAAACTAACTTACTTTGACACTGTCGCACAAGTGCCGCACAAGCCCACCCTGCCCGATCCGCACAAGCCCACCCTCCACCAGCCCGACGCGCAGGGAGAGCGCGCTTCCAGACTGCGCCAAAACCAGCCCGACCGACGCCGCGCGCTTCCCGACACGATTACAGTCCCACAAAAGTGGGATCTCTCCTGCGCAGGGCAACCAGAGCAGCACAGGCTGTTCCAGTCGTCTTCTCTTCTTGTCCAACTCTCCGCAGTCCCTCCTCCAGAGAGACTGCGCTGTCCCTGCACTCCTCACTCTCTCACTCCCCTCTCACTCCTCTCTCACTCCTCCCCGATGCACCGGCGCTCAGCTCCAGCAGGGACGCTCCCTGCAAGAACCTCTGAGATGTTCTGCAACTCACTTCCACCACAGTAAGGTCGCCTGAGAAGGTATTGTCCAGCCTGGATGCTTTTCCAGCGCTGCTCTGGGGCCTCCAGTGCAACACAAAGGGACAAAGGGACATTATTGTCCTCTCCAAACAAAACAGCGCGTGAGAGAAATATTTCAGGAGCATGACGTAATATATCCCCCTATTCACATTACAGCCCAGCCTGGAGGAGCTGCTGGAGTCAGGGCAGGGAGAAGGTTGCATGGTGTGCAGAAGCTGCAGTTTGCACGCAGTCAGGTCCAGATTTACTGGTGCTGGAAAGCTGCAAAGCCAGTAAAGGATGGCCTGATTTCCGAAAAGCCATACAATGAATCATATTTCTTTAATATTTGAAACAGAGTTGATCTTTAATTCTGTCTTTTACACGTTCAAAACAACAGCAGAGGAGGTTTGGGCATTCTGCTTGGTCAGTACTTGTTAACACACCCTTGGCAAGTATCACAGCTTGTAAACACTTTCAGCAGCTTGAGACTTTCAGTTTTCGTTTGTGGGAATTTGGCCCATTTTTCCTTTCAAATGCTTCTAGTTCTGTGAGATTTTTGGACCTTATGGTATCGACTGGTCTCATAGGTTGAGAACTTTGAGGTCAAGGTCAAACCTTCAGATTCCACATCTTGAGGTAGTCCCAGGTCTTGTTTTCAGCTTCTTGTACAGACAGTGTGATGTTTGCTTCCATAATTTGCTGGTATTTAACTGAAATACTGATACAGGAGGAGTGTGATCACATCCATATACTGTCTCTAGACTGGTTCTCGCAGAGCTCATCACTTTAGAGTTTCATTTGTTGCTCCAGTTTCATGTAAACTTGAACACATTTAATGTAGAATTTAAGGCGGAATAACTATAACGGTAAGAAACCTAGTTGTAGCACTTGAATTTGAACTCTTTCTTTATTTAAGGTGGAACAAAAAAATTAATTAGCAGCTGGTGAACAGAGAGCCAGCATTAGTTCTGTTAGCTAACGAGCTGTTTATTCTCCACGTTGCCACCTTAAACGGTGGACCTGCTTCAGTGTTTTCATGCATCAAACAAACCAATGTTACTGTGATTGTGTGAATATGGTGGCAGCATTTAAGGTGGAACTGAAAATTCCTGTGGCTGTGGTTACTAGAGTTTTGTACATTAACAATCCTTGAGAAGAACAGTCATGTGATCACAATAAACTCTCCCTGCCGTTCACTCTCTAACAGGAGGCCACACTGGCCACAACACAATCCCAAAGCATAACAGTTGGAAAGGTGTTCTTTTCCTGAAATTCTGCACCCGTTTCTCTGAACAAACTTGCTCATTGAGGCCAAAAAGTTACATTTTCACTTCATCAGACCACACGACATTTTTCCAAAATGCGTTCAATACTTTTTCCTTTTAAAGTTACACAGAAAAAAATGTAATATAAGATGAGATTCACGTAGGAACCATCGGAACTTAAATAAATGAGTGAATAAAGACAACCTGACCTGGTACAAATCAGTAAACGAGGTGAACACCACATAGAAACAGGCCACTTCATCTTCATTTCGCTTTTCCTCCAAACACTAAAACGTTCTGTTGTTCTATTATCAAGTTTACACGAAAGCAAACACATATACTCATTGTGGTCTCAGCCTTTTGGATCCCACTGAGCTGGAACTAAAGCTGTATGAGACAGTGTGAAATGGAACAGCGTAAACTTTGGCCAGGCCGCTGTAGTGAAGCAAGCATTTCTCCATCTCCCTCTCTCCCCGACTCTCTCTCCCTCTTGTTGCCTTTCGCCTGAGACATTCCGCAAGGCAGCAGCAACAGCTGTACGGTCTCGTGACAAATGCCAGAACGGAGAGAGAGAGGGAGAGGAGAGCGAGCGAGAGCCAGAGCATGTGAGAAGAGTGAGAGAATTCCTCAGCAGTCACACATGTAGCCGAGAGAATTTCACATACGCAACACTGACTTTCTCCCTCCAAGCATGATAACTATACGTCTGCCGCGCGGTCTTGTGCATAATCTATAATCAAATGAATGCGATAAGTGCAATCTACGTCATCCACGTCTTCCTACTCCAAACACAAGCCCAGATGATTGCTACAAGCATGCCAGCCGAAGACAAGGCCAAAGAGAGGGACGTGGAGATGTGAAGAGCATTACATTGTTCTTGTTCCCACCCCAGATAAGGCATTCGGAGGCATTCAGGGGATTATATCACCAGTGTATCCCGACCTTCAGAGGGAGACCTCTCTCCGTTTCTCACACACTGGCTCTAATCCGCACAGAGCTCCGAGAGGATGGTTTTCACAGGCTGGGCCTCTCCAACAGCTGCTGAACAGGCTCAGTTCTAACCGTCTAAACACATGTTCTCTCTCTCCTGCTTGCACGCGTACATGAACAGACATATGTACGATTCCTCGCAGGAATACTTTGATGTGAACCTATCACGGGCCAGCTGAGTGTCTGTTTTATCATTATTTACAGGTGGAGGCTCTTAATATGGCACACATCCCCATGTTTCAGCGTGGTGGGGTGGGCTGCCGGCTTTGTGTAGCACTGTAGGGGGCTATGTGTTGGTTTTCACAATGTCACAAACACAGTAGGTGCACAGTAATTCACTTTCTGAATACAGTCCATCCTGTAGGACCTTCACGATAAGAACACAATGAAGCAGAGGCCCCTCCTGCCCTGTTCAAACACAGGGGTCATTAGTTAGGAAGGCTGTTGATCCTGTGTGTGTGATGGGTGTTCTTTGTGGGTGTTCCTTGCTGGATAATCAAAGACCTCTTCCAGCAGATGTGAAGAAACTCCATGTGGATTCTTAACCTGTGGGCCTTTTTTGGGTTCAACATAAGCTTTACATGACTCTTGAATACACACACACACACACACACACACACACACACACACACACACACACACACACACACACACACATTATCTTAGCCTTTTATGACCCCCAAAGAATGTAGAAAGTAACTCAAAACTGGGAAACAAAGGCAGGAAGAGGCACACACACACACACACACACACACACACTTTCACAAACTTAAACAACTAGCACAGCTGTAACTAATCCACACCACCTATAAATACGTCTTACATTAAACATGGGAACAGTCCCGGACCACAGACGGGGTATATAACGCATCTATTTTTGGGTTACGCAGTGAGATCATCGCCAACGGAGACTCGAACATGCTGATAAGATTAACCTCGTGCTACCTGGCTGTGCCTGTGTGAAACAATGCATCACTTAAATCCATTCAGTCTGGGCCAGAACCATAAACCATCAAACCAGTGAGATCAGAACATTGATATTTTTCAGCTCTATCTACTCCACACAGTTCCCACACTTTCTTCTCTCTGTCCACCCATAATCAGAATGCATCAGACCATCAGACCCCCGCTCTGCACCTGCAGGGCTGATGGGACTGGTGGTTCTGTCTCACACACAGTGGCTCTCTTGCAAAGGCCGATTGCTATTCCACTGATGGCTCAGTGGAGGAACCCCGTGGGCACCGCTTTGGCCCGGCTCGCTGCACCCATTCTGCTCGAGAGGAACCTCAGTACATGTGCTGAAGCTGGAACTTTGGGTTCACCAGAACATTCCCTACCACAGGTGTATATACAGGTGCCACTGATCTCATAGCCATATCCATAAGGGCCCAAAAACATTGGCTTGCAACAGTAGAACTATTAGTTCTATCATTACAGACTGAGAATGACCCACCACCCACATCATAGCTGCTCTGTGGTGGTCCTGTGGGGTCCTGATCATTGAAGATCAGGGTGAAGAAACAAGGAGGTGGTCGTAGTGTTATGGTTGGTCAGTCCACTGTCCATATAATTGAGTGTAATCTTATATTCATGTCCCTAATTCACCTAGAAAGTCTGAAGTGGACATGGAGTGACCTTTGAGTGGCTCTTCCACTTCAAAGAACTCTCCACCTTTTACTGTCGGCCCTCCAGTATCATATTACTTTCCGTTTAGTCTAAATATGGCCACGCTCTCATAATGCAGGCAAGGTGGACTTCAGAGACAGACGTGTGCAGGGGACGTTTGTATTTCTAGGTCAGGGTGAGGGGTCTCAAACCCAACTTGCACAACACAATGCACAAGCACTGAAAGCAAACTGACCCTGTATGATGTCTGTGTTGCACACACACTACCGTCGGTCACAAACGTAGAAATAAACACTCTGCTGGACGTAGGACCCCGTTAGTCTTCCAGATGAAGGCTTCATAAGGCTTCGCAACTGCAGCTACAGGAAAGCAGATCAGCAAACCTTACACCAGATACCATCAGCCTTCACAAAGGACCCAAATTCCTTAAAAACAGAGTTACAGTTCCAAGGTTGTCCCGCCCTTCCAGGCAAAGAGCCAATCAAAGTGGAGATTTTGACGGCACTACGTTGAAAACATCCACCCAAACATCAGCACGTTGGCTATTTTCTGTAGAAAAAAATCATTACCAGGAGAAATGTTTTGGTTATGAAAGTCTGGCCAGAAGGACACGCCAGGACTGTCCAGTTTTTCATTGGACAGCTACGATGCCCATGAGTCTGTAGGCCGGAGGTGAAAGATTTGCATGCCTTGCAGTGTATGGAGGACGCATGCTGGTGTTTAGTGTTTCATTAGCTTTTCAGTGTCTTACTGTGAAGAGGGGTAGTTTTCTGATGGTCACCCTATAAAAAGTACAGCGTTACGGTAACACTATGACCACGTACAGATGAAGCAAATAACAGCACACAATGAATGCATTCAGCTACTTGAAGTAGCATCAGCTGACACAGATGAACTTTGGCACCATGTCTCATGCCAGGCGTGGACTAGAGGGTATAAAGCCCCCCAGCATTGAGCTGTGGAGCAGTGGAACAGTGTTCTCTGGAATGATGGAGCTTCATCTAGTTTTTGGATGAGTTTGGGATGAGGTGGAGCAGTGATCATCCAACATCCTGACCTCTAATGATCTGGTTGAAAGCCTTTGTGGACAGTAGAAAAGAGGATAAACGCTGAAGTGAATCAGCAGGTGTCCCAATACCTTAGTCCACATCGTGTAGATTAGATTGGATTGGAGAACGTCCAAAACAGCAAGGCCTATGGGATGTTCCAAACTGCAGTCTGCCAGGAGGCAATCTGTTGAGCTCCACCTCTCCTTTCTTCTCTCTCTGGGTAACGTAGCACCCAGCAGTCCGGAAGATCGGATTTCCACAGGGATCTGTGCTCCGAAACAGGGTCCTTTGCATTTCCGTGATTTCGTGTGAGTGTGAGTGTGTGAATGTGTGCACATGTGATCCCAAAGGCAGTGTGTGGTGAGCGATCAGGTTACAGCATTGTTAGATCATGGGAAAGGCTGGAATTCCAGCGTGCTGAAGCAGGGCACTGGGACAGATGTTTGAGACTGCGACTCAGACCCTCCTCGTTTCAGCAGGGGGTTTCAGAAGTGATGGTTTAGGATGGAGGAGTGTAGAGTGACCCGAAGGACGTTCTGCTCATTGTGAATTAAACGTCTCTCAGGACACAGTCTGGGACACATAGTGAGTGTTACTCAATCCTGAGCATTCCCTTTGATAAGAGAGTTCTCTCCCCCTCTCTCAAACACACACACACACACACACACACACACACACACACACACACACACACACA
>CM067511.1:33027735-33192350 GCA_034509495.1 Acestrorhynchus altus | reverse complement strand
CTCTCTCTCTCTCTCTCTCTCTCTCTCTCTCTCTCATCAGTGTTTATCTTCAGTACTGGCTTCGAACCTGTGCCCTCAGTGGCAGCGGAATGACAGCCTCATATAGACCCCGGTCTCCTATCAACAGAGAGACCCAGCCAAGGCTACACAGACCTTCCTCATCACAGACCTCACCACAGTGATCCACAAGCAGGGAGAGAAAAAACAAACTCACCAACGCAAACTCAATTCCTCATGAACTCACAAATGAACCACATGTGAAAAGGACAAGTTCTACACGGAACATCTGCTGTGTCTCCTACTGAGATCAATAACTGATCACAGTGATTTATCAGTCTACTCCTGCTCTAGTAGAGTTCAGTAACACTGACATTTTATGAATCAATCACAGATTCCAGATTGTGGTCTTGGTAGTATTGTTAAAGGCACAGCAGCAGGTATTGAAAAGGTTCTACTGAAGAACATTTATTTATCTGAGACAAACCTTTGTGCCGTAAATATCTGGATAGTTCTGGCTCCAGTACAAGTGCCAACACATTCATATATGAACAAAAGACGATTGTTTTATTGTATGAAAACTGTAATGAATCAAGTGATCATCAGTGTTAATAACGAGTCAGATTTTTGATATTGTAATATCGTAATGTGATGCATGTTCACATCAAGCAGCCTGGACAAGTGTCTTCTTTTAAAAGAATATGTGACGATGAAATTGTCCTGCTCCTGAGAGATTCCCATGCTGTACAACCGCCATTAAGGCAAACTCTAAAAGAGCGAAAAGAAAGACAGAGATTCTGGACACGGAGACCACTGAAGTATGACCAGAACACATTAACCAGACCAAAAAAGAGAGGAGAAAGGAAGCTGTGAGGGTAATAAAGACTGAGGGGAAAATAGCCTGTCAGCAGATCCCCCCTCTAGAGGGATGGAGAGAGGATGAGGGCATGAGAAAGTGGGAGGTAAAGAGCGAGAGCCAGGGGAGGAATAAAAAGAGAGGAGAGAGAAAGGGATGATTGAGGGGCTACATGGATGCTCCCAGAGGACTGGAGAGGTTCACTATCAGTCAGATGACAAAGGTAGAGTTATGGACAAAGCTTTTCTAGTAGAAGGTGATGGAGAGACCCTAAAAGTGGGACATAATTTTTGTTAAACATCATATCATGGTCCTCTGACTTCCCTGGATACTTTATGAACATGTAAAGACATTATATAATATTCATAAAATAAAATACAAGACTTAACATGTTATTAGAGAACGTCACAGTGATTTATCAGTCTACTCCTGCTTTAGTAAAGTCCAGTAACACTGAGATCAATAACTGATCAGTGATTTATCAGTCTATTCATGCATCATGCGTTATGGAAAAAGATACTTATTGGTTAATGGGATGCTAGTGATGGAGTACAGTGTAAGTGAGTACAGTGTAAATGAGTACAGTGTAAATGAGCACAGTGTAAGTGAGTACAGTGTAAATGAGTACAGTGTAAATAAGTACAGTGTAAATGAGTACAGTGTAAATGAGTACAGTGTAAGTGAGTACAGTGTAAATGAGTACAATGTAAATAAGTACAGTGTAAATGTAGTGTAAATGAGTACAGTGTAAATAAGTACAGTGTAAATGAGTACAGTGTAAATAAGTACAGTGTAAATGAGTACAGTGTAAATGAGTACAGTGTAAGTGAGTACAGTGTAAATGAGTACAGTGTAAATGAGTACAGTATAAATGAGTACAGTGTAAGTGAGTACAGTGTAAATGAGTACAGTGTAAATGAGTACAGTGTGACTACAGTGTAAATGAGTACAGTGTAAGTGAGTACAGTGTAAATGAGTACAGTGTAAGTGAGTACAGTGTAAATGAGTACAGTGTGCCACAAAAGCAAAATTAACCTCATTTCAAAGAGAAGATTTAGGTTCCCTTGGGCTGTAAGAGCATCAAACGTATATGACAGTCAGACGTTTCCTCATCCATACAGGAATATCAGCAGAGTGTTCTTCTGTTTGTGTTCTTCTCTTATTTACACGCAACATTAGTCCTGCGTTACTGAACATAGTTATGCACAGAAATAACGAACCTGATGGTAAATGTTCCGTTTAGAGATTGAAATGGATTTAATGATCTAATTAGCTCACAGCCAAGTCTTGAAACGTATATATATATAATGTGTGTGTGTGTGTGTGTGTGTGTGTGTGTGTGTGTGTGTGTGTGTGTCTGATTTTAGTATCACGAACTAATAATAGCAGACAAACATAATAGCAGTAGATTCTATGAAGGATTTTTCAACACATTAATACAGTATATATTTATTTTCTTTTACACGGCAGATGGAATAAAAATATTCCACAAAGAAATAATTGAAAATGTATGTATTTTTATGATTATTAGAAGTATTATAGTCATTTTAATAATTATTATAAGTATTAGTATCAGTATAAATAATAAAACTGTATAATAAATGTACGTTACATTTAGTTCTATGTCAATAATCCATAACTTTGAAAACTCTGATTTTGGAACGATGCTGACATTTAAAATGCATTCGATTATTAAAGGTCACGTGTGACATTAATGTGTCGTTAATAACAGCGCCATGCTTGTTTGTTTGTTTGTTTTTTGTTTGTTTGTTTCTCCAATTGTTCAAGGCAGGTCAATTAGAAATTAGACATCGTCAGCTGTTCCGTTATCTGATTATACGGTTCTGCAGACAGTAGAACAGACCAGATTAAAGTCATTATAAATAGCCACACAGGAATTATAGCTGTTATCTGATTTTCAGGGCGTTTATTCTTTTACGAACCAACCCCTTCATTACGGTGCATCTGTGCAGCGTACAAACAAACAATAAACACGAGCTTCTCATGAAACAGTAAACACCAGATTTTTAAATGCTAGTGCATCTTAAAAAAATCTCATTGCAATCTCATCAATCTCATCACAGATGTCTTACCTCAGGATGCTCGTTTTAGAAGTACAGCCTACTGCCGACACCGTGCTGCCTTCTCACAGAAAGTTTTTAATCTCCAAAAACTCATTTTAAACTTTAATTTTAGAAAATAAACTCAAACAAATACTACAAACGACTTTATGGACAAAATTAATGATCAGCACCGTGATTTATCAGTGTACTCATGCTTTAGTAGGGCACAGTAACACTGATCTGACCACCAAAAAAAGGTCGCTGAGTGAAAATCAGTGATGAACAGATTAACTGATTAACTGATTAAGTGCCAGTGGGTCGCAGACAAACAGTGGTCCATTATCCTGTTCCTGTCAGGGTTCGTCGCAGGGAAGGAGGTTTTAGGAAAGCAGACTCGCGCGTCAGAAACACTCTCCGTGTTGAAATCGCAGTAATGCACAGCCTCTTGTGACATATTGCTTTGTTAGAAACTGTGCTCGACATTTGGCACCTTTACAGATTTATTAAGAAATTAAGAGACACACACAGAAGTGCAGAGCACCGCCGACGCTCCCGTCAACCCGACCCGGATAAGCTGCTGTAAGTAATGCTCCTTTCTGTGTCATTTTTCTTACACTGGAGTGAAATTAATTCGGCTCTCTATTCATAAATGATGTAAAAGCTGGAGGTGTCGTGTTTGGTTCAGTCTTTTTACTCTTTCACTAAATCCCACGACTACTATCATCCATCACCATGGCAACCACAGAGCCAGAAGCCAGGCAAGGAGTGATTTCTAAAATGTGTGTTATTGTGTGTGTGTGTGTGTGTGTCAGGGCTTTATACCTCTTCTCCATTCTTGCAGTGAGCCAATACATCCCCAACCAAATACCAGTTCACCCTGCATAACTCTACTGGATGTATATAAATAAATACATCTGACACATTTAGTGTGTGTGTGTATGTGTGTGTGTGTGTATGTGAGAGAGAGAGAGAGAGCGAGAGAGAGAGAGAGAGAGAGAGAGAGAGAGAGAGAGAGAGAGAGAGAGATAATCTTTATTAATTGGACTTTCTGGGCCACTGACTTGCTGGGGGGGCTCCATAAACCATTCTCTAAGAGACTGATACCATTTTTTATTAATTAGATACCACCACCCGACACACACACACACACACACACACACACACACACACACACACACACACACACACACACACACACACACACACAGACACACACACACAGTGTACTGTTTTGAGCAGTGTTGCTCACTGTTTTTTGATCGTGTCATTCTTTTTTATGCTCACATTATCAATCAGTCTGCTGGTGGAGTAGCTCAGCCCCCCCTTCTGAGTGTATGTGTGTGTGTGTGTGTGTGTGTGTGTGTGTGTGTGTGTGTGTGTGTGTGTGTGTGTGTGTTTTGGGGGTGCTCTGAAGTCCTGCCTCTCTGGCTGGATTATCCCTCCATCTGTAATTAAAGTCACCCATGGAGAACGACACTGCCCCCCAAACGATGCCATCCATATTTTATCTAACACACACACACACACACACACACACACACACACACACACACACACACACACACACACTTACTCGCTCACTCACTCTGTCTCTCTCTCTCTCATGTGATGGAATTCAAGGTTTATGACTTGGTCTGAAATGACTGCCAAGGTGATTTCAAAACACAGATAGCAATGTGTGTGTGTGTGTGTGTGTGTGTGTGTGTGTGTGTGTGTGTGTGTGTGTGTATGTGTGTGTGTGTGTGTGTGTGTGTGTGTGTGTGTGTGTTAATATGACAGTCTACTAATTAAGTCTCTTTCTGTCAAATTCTGTCTACAGCCCACACAGAACAGCTGACAGCAGACCATCAACCAGATCAGATCAGATCAGATCCTTTTTATCAAAGGTTGATTTAATGGATGAATATGCCAGCTGACAAAATCTTAGATCCACAGGAAGTCGACACCTTGAAGGTAATGACCACGAGTCATGGAAAGGCAACCAGAAGATAGCCAAGCATTCATATCCGTTTCTACAGCGTGGACTGTTATTATAAATCTCTGGGTAGAATCATGCCCAGGGTGTAGGACAGATGGAGACATCAGTTGGGGATCTTCACTCCGCTAACCCACAGTGACCTTGTCAAAAAGACGTTATGGTCATGGCTGTGGAATGTGCTGGGGACTGAGGTGGTGGAGCACTTCCTGGGGAGCAGACTCAGGGTGCTGAATGGGGGGGATTATGGCTGCTGCCACCACTGATATCGATGAGAGCTGATGTTTTGTGTTCAATAACTCAATAATCGTACTCACTCAAACTCACTGCATACTTAAATGTTGGCAGTTACATGGTTCATACTTCAGGATCAGCATAACCTACAGACATCAAAGATTACAAAATAAAAGACCCTATCTAACCACTGCGGCATGCACTCAGACTCTGACTGATCAGCCAGAGGGGGCGGGGCTAATGACATCACAGATATTGTGTTATGAAGGAAAATTACAAGGTAGAGGCTGTTTGCTCTCTTTCTTTGCTCACACAGTGTTTCAGAATAAAAGTCCTGTGAAGGGATAAAACTGATACATAACAAAAAATAATAAAGGATTTTCAGGTTGATTTATTTTGTTTGAAAAAGGTAAATATCCTCACCAATGACAAAGAATTCATCTGGTATTTGTGTCTTCTATAAATAATAAATAATGAAGCTGGTGAATAAATGTATGTCAAACTGTGGAGAAAAGCTGCAAAACGGGCTTAAGAGACATGATGTTAAATTGTAATTACATGTAAAAATGTATTGTTAGGATGTTTTACCCACTATTTTAATCTCTATAACGAACCACCTGAAACACCTAAACGAACCACCTGAAACACCTAAACGAACCACCTGAAACACCTAAACAAACCACCTGAAACACCTAAACAAACCACCTGAAACACCTAAACGAACCACCTGAAACATCTAAACAAACCACCTGAAACACCTAAACGAACAACTGAAACACCTAAACGAACCACCTGAAACATCTAAACGAACCACCTGAAACATCTAAACGAACAACTGAAACACCTAAACAAACCACCAGAAACCTCTAAATTTGTCCTTTGACTACTACTGTCCTCAAACCTGCAGGATGCAAACAATGAGAAGAAGATCAAAAGGGATTTATTTATTGTAAACATGGAATAATGTGCCGAGTGTGCGCACAGTCACACAGCCGATTCAACAACCTAAGCTTTCAAATGATCATACAAACATACATCAATAGACCTTCAGAAAAAGACGTAAAGGTTTGTGTGGCAAGAGAGGTGACACTGTCAGAGTGTGTGTGTGTGTTTGGCTGAAGTAATGAGTCCCTGTGGAAGAGGTGTGTGCACAAACACAAACACACACACACACACTTCTACATACACACACACTCCCTTTAATAGGACCCAATGGAGCGATCAGTCTGGCCACTGTGGCATATCGATCGGATTCTGATTCTGTGATACTGAAACAGGTCCCTGTGGATAACACTGCCATTGTTCAACTATCAGTGCACACACACACACACACACGCACACACACACACACACACACACACACACACACACACACACACACACACACACACACACACGCAAACACACACATATGCTGCAATTACGGTGTACAGAGGGAGAGAAATGACAAAGGCTCACTCAGAACGGCAGTGGGTCACCTGTACGATGCCAGATCACCTTTGATCTTCATTCCAGGCCAACGTTATGTTAATGAGGTCCTGCAACCAGTGGTCAGTCTCATCTCCAGACCTGTCCCTGATTGAAAATGTGTGGATTTGATTGGACGCTCTATCAACACTCCACCCCTACCACACCATCTGCAGAACTGAGTGAGAACATTCAAGCTGCATGGGATGGATCATCACAGGACACCATTAGGAACCTCTACACCTCCATGCAGAGACGTCTGGCGTCTGACGTCCTGAGAGACACCACTTCTGTATGAGTAGATCAATAAATATTGATCAGATCAGACTACAGTTATCATCAGTTATTGATCCTGATCACCTTCATCTTCCTTCCCAACAGAACTGCAGTCCCACATGTTTTGACCATAAGTGTAATAATAATCTGCAGTCTGACGGTGATTAGTCCTGTCTATCTGAGGTGTGGGTGTGATTGCTATTCCCTGTAGGTTCTGCTCTCCTCTATCACCTTCAGTCTGGAAGACCAGCACAGTCTTGTCAGATGAGTGACAGGCTGTTAGATGATTGGATTAAGAGAGGCAGACATATCCGTCACCTGAGATCAGTTGCATCATGGATTATGGAGCTCTAGGCATGGGAATGAAACTGCACACAGACACTTGGACACCTTGATTTAACCTCTACCACCTAGTTTCCTACAAGCACTTCCTGAATGCTGAAGAAATTAGGAAAAAATCAAGGTAATTACAGTGTTGCTGTAAAACACAATCACAGTCTGGTTACAGTCTATTACAGTTACAATCAAAAGCCCATTAATCTTCATTTAGACAGACGGGGGAGGCAGGGGGCCGCCTGCTGAGTCCGACATGTTTGCTTCACGGCTGATCAGGTAATAATTCATAAACCTCCGCGTGGAATAATTTGAAGCGATGCTTAGAGTGGTGGCTCCTCTTGCTGACGGTAATTGGCAGTTGTGAGGAGTGCGTCACAGCTGACTGGTCAGTGGCCGAGGGGTTAAGGATGATAAGACAGTGTGTTCACTCTGATTAACGAGGGACATCGGGATACAGTGGGGCATATGGACATCTATATATTTCCATACAGTCTGAGGACATGGGGTCATACATACCTGTATGTATTTTTATAATCAAAGCAACCTTCACAAAGGGCCAGACTGTGGCAGGTCTTCCTGGGATGCAGTGGGCAGTACCTGGCCACACTGCTCTAAGGAAAAACAACCGATGAACCAACAACAGGGTCATTAACACCCAAGGGTCACTGATGTGATTCTTAGAGATGAACTAATGCCTTATGGTTCTCCTCCACTGCATGGTTCCAACACCACTCTATTGGTGGGCCATGAAGAACTCTCTAGTGGTCCCACAGCCCGTTCTCAGGAAGAGGCAGCAGTCCATACTGGGCTGGTGATCGCACGTTAACCCGTGTGTTGTAACCCTTCATTGAGTTTTAAACCTCAATTATTAGGACACGATTCAGCCGCCTGAGCAGCTTTCACAGCTGCAGCAGAGACTCCAATTACCATGATCAAAAAATGACCATCAAGATGAATCTGATCTAATAATCTAACCTTAAATATAACTCAAACCTTAACCAGACTGACCACGATACACGGTTACACACTGTGTGAGGTCATTCTGAAGTGTGTTAAGGTTTGAGTAAATGAACGCTGGTGTGACAGCTCCGTTTTCAGTAGGAATATTATGAAAATATCCTGAAAATGTACAAAAAAATGGGCATAAATGTGATAAAGTAATGTGATAAATCTGACTTTCACATAGAATATGATTCATTTTAGTGGAAAGAGAAACACAAACAAATCTACAAATATGTATTTATTTTTTATGAAGGTGTTAGAGCTCTCTGTTCTCAGCCTGAACCGACCATTAAATAAAGCCACTGTCAAAATAATGTATTAATAACGTATTAAAGTTCTATTCTATTCTATTCTATTCTATTCTTAATCACCGAAACGCTTAATGATGACAAAATCCAACGGTGTACTACACTCTACACTACACACGTTCTGTATGTAATACAGTCTACGGTCTTTGTTTATCTTCTTATTTTTATGTGAACCCTGCAGATGAATGCGGTCTCCTTTCAGAGGACATCAATAGAGAAACACATCAGAGAACGTGAGGACAGGTTGTCAGCCTATTAAAAAAGCATTCCCTGAGCAGAGCAACATCAAAGAACGCAGAACTATCTAGGACATGTTCTGTTGTCTACAGTTTTTTTCTGAAAGCCTGAAATGATTTTATCTCCCTGCTTTTGCATATTATTGATTATTGTAACACTCTTCTTACTGGGCTTCTTAAACAACAGTCCACGCCAGTGTACCATGTATACCTGCACAATAAGTAATGAATGAATCGTTAAATGTATTGTGTTCTTCTGGGACGTTAAGAGGAAAGCATGGGGGCCCCAGGCTCAGATGCCTGTTCCTGCCAGCTTCCCACTGGGTATGATGTGAGGAGCATGACCAGTTTTGCCCTCTTGATGGAAAGCAGCATGACTTGCGATTCAAACCTGCGACCCTCAGATCATAGTGCTAGACTGCTGAGACACTCTGAGACACGAGACACACTAAGACACCCTGAGAGACACTGAAACATGCTGAGCCCAAACTCATACAAGCTCTGGAGAGACTCAGGGCCATCCTACCCACCCACAGAGAGCAGGGCCACCATGCCTGGACTCCTGGTCATGGATGTCAGACCCCAAAATATCCTCGTGAGCGCAGCCTTCGGACTCATATGTCCAAGAATATTAAGCATCAATGGTGCAGGAATTTGTAAAACACTGTTTTAGGAACATCACAGGCAGGTGCATTGAGACATATGACATAAGACCAATATCACTGAGATGTCTTAACCTTAAACCCAAGTCTACTTCTTACCTGAGAACCAGAGAAGATGCAGGTAGCCACCGTCCAAACACCGCATGAAAGAAAGAGAAAAGAGAAAGTCCGTTAGAGACCAAGTGTGTGTGAACCGGTTCAGAACGAAAGCAGCATCTCAGTGCCGTCCATAAAAAAACACACCAGCACCGAGGACTGTTTGAGGTTAAATGATGTTTTGTGACCGCTCATGTTTATTGTGAGGAGGCTCCAGTTAATGGTGTTTGTAATTAGGAATAGATTTCATTTAATTGCAGCAATTATCCCGAGCTGGCTGCTGTTAATTCAACATTAAACGTGGGTTCGGGGTGAAGAAAGTGCTTTATCAACATCCATATTAATCAAACGGGGCACATTTAGCTCGTTTATACAGCGTTCCCTTTTCACGTCCATCTTCAATCTCACTGGAGACACGGGCTTCTACAGCCGTGGTCTGGTGGTTCGGGAACCAACCTTCTGACCGGAAGGTCACTGGTTTGATTCCCTGAACTGGCAGGGCATGACTGAAGTGCCCTTGAGCAACGCTGAACTCCCCAGCTGCTCACTGGGTACCATGAATAGGGCTGCCCACCACTCCGGGCACGTGTGCTCACTGCCCCCTAGTGTGCGAATTCACAAGTGTCTGTGTATCACTGTGTGGAGGACGAATCCACACTCTATCAGTCTATTACTGACCTCGCACAAGTGCACATTACACCAAACTGCCCTCCACCTGTTACAACTGCACCCCCATTTGGGGTAGGTTGTAATGTTTGCCGGCTGAACCTTCGGATCATTATTCCGAAACGGTAGAAGTGTTTATTTTTAGCAGAGGCTCGTTCCTACTTTATTTTTAATGGTGGAAAACATGACCCAAAATAATCCAGTCTCCAGCAGATAAAAGAGAGCGAAGATGTCTGAGATATAACTGCACTATTCATGTGTATCAACAGCAACTGTGCAAATAAACTCAGCTGCAGGAGACCCTTAATGAGCTTCCTAACAGCAGGGTCTGCCAGCAGTGGCCACGGGCTCTTTTGATTGGTCCACAAAGGAGAGCGACGCTCTCTGTAGAACAAGCAGCCTGTCACTGAACCAGCCTGGCAAACCAAACCCATCACTGCCCTCCTGCAGAGTGTGTGTGTGTGTGTGTGTGTGCGCACAGTGGTATTGTGAAGGAAGGTAAAGGTGATCAGGATCAATAAATGAATATAAATGTAGACTGATATGATCAATATGTCTCCATCCTATGCAGCTTACAATCTGACCCCACACCCTGACATCAGGCTTTCTTGACATATGACAACAAACCATTGATCGTGGCACTGACCACAGTGTCTCCGCCTACATATTCAGTGGTCATCTCCACCAAATCAAAAGTTGCCATAATGAAAGGCTGCACAGCCTGCAGCTCCATCTCCAGCTCCTTACACACACCAACACATTAAACTCCACCCACTCACTGCACATCCTGCAGCTCCTTCTCCAACTCCTTACACACACCGACACATTAAACTCCACCCACTCACTGCACAGCCTGCAGCTCCTTACACACACCAACACATTAAACTCCACCCACTCACTGCACAGCCTGCAGCTCCTTCTCCAGCTCCTTACACACACCGACACATTAAACTCCACCCACTCACTGCACAGCCTGCAGCTCCTTCTCCAGCTCCTTACACACACCAACACATTAAACTCCACCCACTCACTGCACAGCCTGCAGCTCCTTCTTCAGCTCCTTACACACACCAACACATTAAACTCCACCCACTCACTGCACAGCCTGCAGCTCCTTCTCCAGCTCCTTACAACACAGTTTGAACACTTCTGAACCAATAAGCTTGAGTTGAACCTATGGATTCTAGTCTCATGTCACACACTGTGAATATTTTGTGATGTGCATTTCTGGGCCTGTGAGAATTTGTAGCGTTTTGCTCAATAAGCCTCCGAATCATTTAGTTTTCAAAAACTGCTTCTTGTGGTTGAACATGGGCTTAGACTGATTGTTTTGCATGTCAACTGGGGAATGTATTCTTCTCTGTCTCTTGCTGCAACACACACACACACACACACACACACACACACACACACACACACACACACACACACACACACACACACACACACACACACACAGGCAGCAGCAGCATAATTTATGAAAAAGTCACCGAGGAACAGTTTGCTTTTCAGACAAGCACCCACACGGACACCAAACACTCATATCATGTCATTTCAAGCTGTTTCCAGTACAACATGTCTGTATCTGAGAGCATGCCCTCGGGGTCTTTCCCTGTTTTTCTCCTCATGTATGTGAGAAGGTTAATAAATATTCAAGATTTATGCTGATCAGAAGAGTTTCAGTATGCCCCTTTCACACCCTCCGACACTCTGCCTGACAGGCACACGGTGCACTTTCTGATTATTCACACTCTACGATTATTTGGGGTCAGGAATGTGTCTCCAGCCATTATAATAATATTGTTATTTAAATGCATGAACTATATGGGGCTGCAGGCTGGGTCTCTCGTTGACATAAACATGTCCTGTTAGGGCCTCTCTCTCTCTCTCTCTCTCTCTCTCTCTCTCTCTCTCCTCATGCATTGCAGTGAGTATGTTCTAGAATGTGAATGAATGATGCCCTACAATGTGTCTTTCTGGAATGTAATAGAAATGTTACGTTCTAGAACATAAGCTGTAACATTCGTGCACTAGTACACAATATGCTTGACACTGTGGACGTTCGAGAATGTGACATGTTCTACACTATGTTCTACTAAAGCAAAAGGTTTGGGGCTCGTTAAACAAATTTCCACACCTATAGACCCTGAAGCTCCGGCCACGGCTACGACACAGCTTGAACCATTTCTATCTTGGTGAGGATTTTTAAAGTGTGTGTTCAGTGATGTATAAATAGAGAAGCCAGTTCTGTCATTTATTTTTATTATCCTGTGCAAATCAGTCAATTTCATTACAGACATGCTGTGGTGTAATTACCCCACCTAGAGGTGTAAAACTAATCCTGTCCAATTAAGGCTTAAGGACTGACCTTCCAGGGCAACAGATATAAAACACCAAGCAGTCGTAAAGCAGAAGGCAGAGAAGCAGAAAATAAGAGGACTGTGTGTGTGTGTGTGTGTGTGTGTGTGTGTGTGTGTGTGTGTGTGTGTGTGTGTGTGTGTGTGTGTGTGTATGCGTGTGTGTGTGTGTGTTGCATCAGTGCATGCACATACATTATTCATTCAGATTTCAGTCTGGTGTGAGGATAAATCCATGCTAGAGGAAAGTCATATACTTCTTTCACTCTTCCAGCTCAGCCCACAGCGCATGAACCCTTCAGAACCTTTCAGAACCCTGCAGAACCCATACTAAAGCTGCGTGAGTGTGTGAGGAGAACTGGTCCTATCATGTTCCTGAGTTCTCTGCACTATTAGATGGATTCTAATGATGCAGTGATGCACACTGAACGTGGTCACCAACACGACTCACTTTAATCTTTTATACAGCCTCTGTGATGTTGGGGTTCTGAGGAACACAGATGTTTCTGCAGAGGGTTTACGGAAGACGGTGTAACGGATCACAAAACACTCCACACTTTATACGTCGCTTTGGCCAAGTTGGAGTCCGATAAAAAAGACTGCAGACTGTCGACATTTCTAATAGAAGGGTTCTATAGCTATGCAGAACATCCATATTTCCATCTAGCAGCTGAAGGAGGACCTGCAGGGCCCAGTGGCCATGGGGCATTGCACAACACTGCAGCAATCTCATGAAACACACCCATCAACCATAACATTATGACCACCTTATGACCACCTTCTACACGGACTGTCCATTCTACCAAATCAGACTGTAGCTCATCTGTTTCTCTGATACTTTATTCTCCTCCTTTCACCCTGATCTTCAATGATCAGGACCCCACAGGACCACCACAGAGCAGATATTATGTGGGTGGTGGATCATTCCTACATAATGGTGGTGGATCATATATATATATATCTGATCTATTTCAGGCCGGACTGTGCGGTCATTTGTCATCTTAGCAAGTGTGCGGTTTCTAAGACAGGAGTGAAGAAATGGGAAACACGTACAGTATCTGAAAAATGATCGATCTGCAGTTAAACATACGGTGCCGTGTTTGTCATCTGCTATTTTGTGCAATTTTGCCAGAAATAAGCGGCACGTTCTGTGAAGACTACACACTTCACAGACAGCGACCTTCACACTCTTCTACTTTGGAGACGTATAATCATACGCTGGCTGCCGCACAGCCCTTTCGAGGCCCATGTCTAAACCCCTACCCATGGAGGGAGGATGAATGGCTCATCTAATTGAGTTTATATTTGGGGACCTTGAGCAGAGACAGATTTCCATTCATCTGCAGCGGCATCATAATTCAGAAGGAAAACAAGCAGGCCGCCGGCAGCACAGACACGCTCTCCTCTTACGGCCTCTCTGCTTATTAAGGGATGCTGTCAGCACTTCTGCTGCACACGAGATACAGAAGTCAAAACAAAGATGCAAATCACTGTGGACCTTCAGCTCTAGTCTGCAGTTCACTGCTGTTCGAAATATATATACTGACCATAATATTGTGACCACTTTCATGTTTCTACACTTTGTGGTTCTATAATTCCAGACTGTAGTTCATCTGTTTCTCTGCAGACTTTATTCTCCTCCTTCCACCCTGATCTTCAATGATCAGGACCCCACAGGACCACCACAGAGCAGATATTATGTGGGCGGTGGGTCATTCTCACAGTCACACTGACATGGTGGTGGTGTGTTAGCGTGGGTTGCGCTGGTACAAACAGACACAGCAGTGCTGCTGGAGTGTTTAAAGCCCTCAGCGTCACTGCTGGACTGAGAACAGTCCACCAACCAGAAACATCCAGCCGACAGCGTCCTGTTGGCAGCGTCCTTGAGACACTAGAGAATGACCAACATAAGCACTGTCCTTGTTTTCGATCCAGTGAATCCAGGAGCATCTCTTGGGATGAGTATTTTGGCATCTGAAGGTCGGGGTCTTGTGTGCAGACCTGTAGTGCAGAGAGGTTTATTCAGAGGACCAACACGCAGAACCCCCTGCGTATAACAACCGATAAAGCCCCTCAGGTACTTCACTGAAAGTGACGGACGGCACAATATAACCATACAGAAGGACACTGTCTGATGTGGGAGAGTCACGCATCACTAGATGCAGCTGAGGTCTGTCTTCTGCAAAATGATTAGCAGATATATCACTCTGTTCCAGCCACTGGAAGCCACTCTCTACATTTCAGGGTGCTGTAACCAGCAGTGTGTCAGCTCTCTGTGTCCCCGACACGCCAGTGTTTTATTTACTCACTGTGCACACACACAGGCGTTCATCCTCCTCACACATACACACTAATGAATTCACACACCAGGGGGCAGTGAGCACACATGCCCGGAGTGGTGGGCAGCCCTATCCTCAGCACCCAGGGAGTTCAGTGCCTTGCTCAAGGGCACTTCAGTCATGTCCTGCCAGTTCAGGGATTTGAACCGGCAACCTGCTGGTCACAAGGCTGGACCAGACCACGGTTGCTCCCAGATAAAGCAGACCTGCTCCAAGTGGGGCTCAAACCCAGGCCGCTGGGATGGAGGGCGGCGCTTTAACCACTTTCAAGTAATCTTATAAAGAAGGCAATTAGAGGCACGTAATTAAAGTACTTAAGATCTAAGACTCATCAGCTAATGATGAGGGTCTTTACTGGAAGACGTGGTTTTTACATTGGTCTCATGGCAGTGGGCCACATGTCTGGTCTTTTGAAGCCAAGATAAATGGACTGTAATTCTGTTTACTAGATGTTTGATGCACTTGATGAGAAAACTGACATGACTCATAATTTGAGTTGACATTGCTGTGTAATGCTTTCATTCATCAAACCGTACCGAACTCCTAACTGCACTGCAGTTCACTGAAAACACACTGCGTTGCGTTATTTTGACGATACGGATTCACCTCCTGGATCAGGAGTAACACGTCTTGGAATCTGCGATTGATCAGGATGTTCAAACGGCACCATTACACATTAAAAGTTAACAGTGTCCACTCTTCCAAGGTTCCGTTACTGGAATACTGTTCTACTCAGCCCGTAGCCATATGGGAATACCACGCAGGGACGTCGCCTGGCCTGGACATCCAGGGCAATCCCCGGAATATTTTTAAACAAGCTCCGAATGTTAGAACACCAGCCCCCGAGCTGACTGCAAACCCCCCCACTGGTCCGAGTACATGAACCGAGAGGTTGCAACTGCACAAACGGTGTAAAATTCCATCTGCGTGTCCTACACAAATGAATGAGTTACACTTACATAGCCGTCCTCCTGGAGCACACACACCGTGCCAATTCACCTGATATCCATGGAATGTGGAAGGAAACCAGACTCCCTTGAGGAAGCCCACGCAGTCACAGGGGGACGTGGAGACTCCACCCTGATAGGGCCTTGAACCTAAGACTCCAGCACTGGGAGGCAAAAGTGTCTCTGGTTTTGAATTTAATTTGTGGTCATTATTTCAGTGGGATGTCACTGAAATATCACAGTAAAAATTAACAACGGCATCAAATCTGGAACTTCTATGGTTCACATGCGTCCCAAACTGTGGAGACTTGAAACACACATACTCAAACGATCTTATATTACTCTATGAGCCACAGGGTGTAGAATATTAGACATAACCCCTGGTGGTCAGATAGAGGTCTGCCTTTGCTGTACTATATCAGTAGCCAAGCCACAAATCCACTGTAGACTACAAATGGTTCAAAAGTCACATCAGGACCTGTGTCGGTCACCACAGCTGGTGTTACACTGTGTGCAGCTTGATTCCCTTTAAACGGAAAATTTGATGCTGGTCTTGCCTTGGTCTTGACACAGCCTTGCCTTGGCTTTGAGGTGAGGAGATACAGCCAGGCTTTTTCTTTTCTTGGTTTGTTTGTTTGTTTGTTTGTTTGTTTGTTTGTCTTTTCCCACGAGAGTTCAGCTGCGTACAGTGATGCAGACGTTGCGCTGTGTTAGGTGCAGAGCGCTGCTGTGCTCAGACGTACAAGCAGAGAGTAAAATGAAGTGGAGCTGCTTGTTTCTCAGCCTGCTTCTGCAACACTTCAAATATGCTGTAGCTGCATTTATGATGATCTGCTTCCCAGCGTCACAGAGCTTCTGGAAGTCTACTGCAGTGTACTGGTGGAGTACAGAGTCTCTGAGAAGCTGGTCTGCAAACTGTTCAATTCAATTATAAAAGGAATACTTTCATTTCCCAGCATTCCCGTCATCACAATTAACCAATTAAATTGAACAGATAGTAATTTATTAACGAGTGCAGTTCCTGCAGAAGCTATGAGTATGACTGCAGGTCAGCAGTGATGTGTTGGATGCTAAGGTATTGTGAGATAGCTGATGAGGTGTTGGTCCAAAAGTTCATGCGTTTTTGCTAAAAGAGCTGTGCCAAAGCATGGGGTACCAAACCCTTTGTCCAAAAGCTGGGTCCACAAACATAAAGTGTGCCCAAAAAATTTGTCCCTAAACTTTTACCCAACATGACTTGTCCAGGACATGTCCAATGTTTGGATGTTGAAATATCCTCTCCAATAATTAGATTAGAATGGACGGATTGTAGTGTCCCCACCAATATCCAGGGAATTCCGACACCACACCACCACCCCCCTTTTTGCAACTTCTGAGATGAATGGACCTGACAATGCCCTTGATGTAAGGCTCCCAATATATGTGTCCATAAACTTTTGTCCAACATGAGGTATGCCCCAAAAATCTATCGACAAACCTTTGGCCAATATGAGGTGTGCCCATAAGATGTGTCTGTAAACATTTGGCCAACATAGTTTTAGCATGGATGGAGGAATTGAAACGATTATTGAAATGTCCCTCCCCAGAGAATGGACATAGAATTAGAATGGAGGGATAGACATATCCCCACCAGTAACCACCGAATTTCGGTGCCCAAAAGATATGTCCGTATACTTTTGACTAATGTGGGATGTCCAAAAGATGTGTCCACGACTTATTGGAGAACATGGGGTGCCTAAAAGTTTGCCTACTGCAATCACACCAGTAATACTTTTCCACACGATGTCATAAGAATCATCTTCTCCTCTTGAAAGTGACTTGCAGAGAAGCAGCCCAGTTTAACAGCGCTCTAAAGAAGCCTCCTGGGTGTGTTTCAGGACGAATGGTATTCGCAGACCTGTCCAGTACGTTAAATTAGGCCGCTCGCATTTTACGACAGGCGGTTAATAGTTTTCTCTGCTGCTGAAGAAATGAAGTGGTGAGTACAGTAAGACTGAGGTTGAGGCTACAACATTCTTCACTCTGCCAGCAGCCGATCTGGGCATCTCAGACGGGCGCAGCTGCCAGAAATATGCCACCAACCAGAAACCTCTTCTTATCAATTTAAAGCAGTCAAAACCGCTACCCTGTAATTTGATCGTCTCTCCTCAGCAATTTGCAGACGAGCTTCTATGTACTCAGAGTAGGGCCTGCTCCACTGCCGTCGCTTCATGCAAGTGGGTGCATCTCGACAAGGTCGGGGGGATTAAGCCATTTATGGTTAAGAGGAGCTGAAATGACATTTGTCTCCTCCAGTCTAAGAGTGGCTCCTCCGCCGGCCAGAATCCCACCGCAGTTCGGAGATAATGATAGATTGCAGCAGCCAAACTTTTCCACAGAAAGAATGGAAAATTCAGCGCTCAGTCTCATTCCTGGGCAAAACCTCGTTTAACAGAACACAGTACATCTGGCAGAGCCTCAAAGTACACTGCAGGGAAGAACCCAGCAAATTCTGCTGTCAAGCCTGATGGGATATGCCATCAAATGCACGCGTGTAACAGATGGATTATCAGCTTAGAGACAAATAAAAAAATAAATATCAGGCAACCAGTAGAGGCTCTCTGGAGGACCAGAGCTTGGTTGTTCTGAATACTGTTCAATATAACAGGTACTATTAAGTACAAGAGGCACTTCTTCAATTCTTCAAATACTGTGGAGTATAAGTGTTTGGACCCCCGGATCCGAATTCCTGCGAATATCTAAACAAGCAAATGATCATCTGATTTCTAAAAAGCATTCATTTAATGCTGCCCTGTTTCACTTTATAAGCAAGATCATTTTGTTTGATTCCACGTCTGTTTGTTTGGGATCTTTCATCCACTGCATTTTGAGGCTTCTATGATGTTTCTGTTCTTCTATCATGTTTATGTGGTGATGCTTTCACCACTTGAAGTAGTTGATTGTGGGTTTTGATGTGTGTTAAGGATCATTGTCCTGCTGTAGACACCATCCTTTTTCATCCTCAGCTTTTAGCTTAAACACAGAACATTACTCGCATCCAGAATAGGTTTCTCTACCAGAACCAAGATTGATCCACCCCATGCTTAACAGTTGAGAAGGTGTTCTTTTCATGACATTCTGCGTTTCATAACTTCAAAGTTATGCACACTGTCCTGTGGGCAGCGTCCTGTGAGCTTCTGTCTCTGACTTTACATCTACAAGGTGGAGACACTCGGTAGGAGTGTCTAATAGAGTGGACAGTGAGTGGACACAGTGTTTAAACACTCCAGAAGCACTGCTGTGTCTGATTCACTCGTACCACACACTAACACACCACCATTGATGGTTATGTTATGTTATCACAGATGCCTGTAAGAAACAGCCTTGTGAGAGGAAGGTTGCCGGTTTGATGGCAGGACATGACTGAAGTGCCCTTGAATAATTTTACCACATTTACCACGCGCTTTTACCACATTTCCACCAAATCTCACATAAAAATATTGATATTTGAATCATTTATTGGCAGAAATAAAAACTCCAGAGATGAATCTCCATGAATCTGCCTCTAAGAGCTCTTCACTGTGGTGAACAGCCGCAGATAAGAGCAGGTCGCTTTGGTGAAGGCTGTGTCTCAGAGTGCTCGATCTTTGCTTCAGTAAACGGCTTCAGTGAGGACACCTGAGTCCAGGTGGTCATCTATCTCTGGACACACATCAGAGTGACAGGACCATCTGGTCTGTTCTGCTAATCTACATTTCACCACTCTGAGACCAAATGGTAGAAGGAAGGAGAGCAATGTCTTTACTCGCCGTTATGCCAAGACAGCCGTGGGAACACTGAAACACGTTGTTAATGTACAGTACGTTAATCCCTGTTGGGCAATGTTCCCCAGAAGGACGTGTGGGACTGCAGTTCTGTTGGGAAGGAAGATGAAGGTGATCAGGATCAATAACTGATAACTGTAGTCTGATCTGATCAATATTTATTGATCTACTCATACAGAAGTGGTGTCTCTCAGTACGGCGTCGGGTTTAACACAACATGCCAGACGTCTCTGCATGGAGGTGTAGAGGTTCCTAATGGTGTCCTGTGATGATCCATCTCATGCAGCTTGAATGTTCTCACTCAGTTCTGCAGATGGTGTGGTAGGGGTGTAGGGGTGGTGACGCTGATGTGGTGTTAAGGACAGACGTTGTAACAGTCCTGTGCATATGTAGTCTTGCTTCGTTCAGCCGTAGGACGACTCATGGAGGCATCACTGTTCGCTGAATGTCCTCAATCATGGCTGTTGGATCCCTCCATGCACGTCAGACTATCAGTTCTCCCTCTATGTGGTTAATGTCCCAGATCCTGCAGCAAGACAACGACCCTTCTTCTTCATTCTTATCTGTATGTGATTGTCATCCAGGTCCTTCACCGGCCTTTTGGGAGGATCAATATTTTTGGAAGAACGGGGTTGGAAAGACAGAAAATCAGCCTTCGTCTGAGTGTGAAATGTCAGACACACACAGCCCTCCCTCACCGCTTCATACACTCCAGCCCCGGATTACCGTCTGTTGAAAGTTGACTCGTCACATGTCTACGGCGTGTTAATATATTTCATGCGCTCTGACAGGCGAGGAGGCGTGCAGGTTTTACTAATGTAAACACAGACATGAATTTCCACACGTGGACTGATTAATTCACTGTTCTCGCAGACAGCGGTTCAACAGAGCCTGCCAAGTTCACTCTACCAGCTGTTTCTCACTGCGTTCTGAAGGAGAAAGCCCTGACACCGTGACCTCAGCCTTCACTCACACACATATAATCCTGATTACCCCAAACACCAACACAGCAGTGTATAATCCCATTAGCTTTCAGGATAAACGACCGACCAGTCCATCACATAAACACAGAGCGAGCAGGGTTACGGGGACAATCGCAGGCATTCATGCATATGGAAGAGTCTCCTAGGACTGCACGATTTTATTGTTCTCTGGTAAATATTAAATACACTGATCCACCTTAACATGTCCACCTTGTATCTGTCAGCTCCTCTGATCACACAGGAGCTCTTTGTGGTTCTATAAATCCAGACTGTAGTTCATCTGTTTCTCTGTAGACTTTATTCTCCTCCTTTCACCCTGATCTTCAATGATCAGGACCCCACAGGACCACCACAGAGCAGCTATGATGTGGGTGGTGGGTCATTCTCAGCACTGCAGTCACAATGACGTCGTGGTGGTGTGTTAGTGTGTGTTGTGCTGGTACGAGTGGATCAGACGCAGCAGTGCTGCTGGAGTGTTTCAACACTGTGTCCCCTCACTGTCCACTCTATTAGACACACCTACCGAGTGTCTCCACCTTGTAGATGTAAAGTCAGAGAAAGAAGCTCATCTGTTTCTGCACAGTTTGTGTTGGTCGTCCTCTAGTCCTTCATCAGTGCTCACAGGACGCTGCCCACAGGACGCTGTCCGCTGGACATTTCTGGTCAGTAGGTGGACTGACCAGTGCTTATTTATTTGATTTTCACAGAACCGTGTTCAACACTGTTTTAAAATATTAACGTTAAACAATTAATGCGCTACGGAAACCTTCTCGAATACTTCTCGAAGTTCGTTTGAATGGTGGTTGTGGTTTTTCATGACATTCAAAGCAAACTGATCAAGTTTCTATGAAGCTATTTTCTTTAAACATCACTGTAAATCTAACAGAGACCCTAAGATGTACTTCACGGATGTAACTACAAAGGTTTAGAAGATGTCTGAATGATAAAAATGCAGAGAACAAAGTGGAGAGAGACAAGGACAGTAACTTCTTTGACACTCTGGCTTCAAAGACGTCCATCAGCCATCTCTCTGTGAGTACCAGCATCTAAGCAAGGGTCTGAACTCCTTTATGGTTATCTGGTTATCTGAGCCTCTCTGACAATAAAGTTAAAAAAAAAAATTAACATTGATTTGTATTTTACATCAATCAAATATCAATTAGTAAAATATTCTGTCTTAAGAAGGAGAAGTGCAATTAATCATGATTGCAATTGTGTCCCCACCATGAGAGCTATGTTATCTAGTTTGTTCTAACGGGGAGACTTCTGCAGGGGACGGGTCTCTGTCAGCAGTCAGTCTATGAATAAATGCTGGAGGGACAGAGAGTTTGTGGTCCTACGGCAGCCAGCAGGACTGAGTAGACATAACTCATTGTGAGTCACGGTGCACTATGGCCTATATAAATGACACTATTGGCTGGTAAAGGGTTCAGTGTGCAGAACTTAAGTCTTTACTGTAATTCTACAGTATTTCATTTTCTTATCCACCTCTAAAACGAAAGTTAGTGATAAAGAACGGCTGTCCTACATTGTTCTTACTGTGGGGTTGCTATTTTATTCTTTGACCTTTGCGTGAAAACCCAGCTTTAGCCCCGGGGTGAATGTCAGTGCTTCTGCTGGTGGAGGAAAGACTGCAATACAAATGCACAATGACACACATCTGTGCTCCGTAAACACGGCTAGAAACTCCACTCTTTCTGTTTCTAAGCTCGTCAGCGAGGGACACTGGTTTGCAGCTCTTTTTGGCAATGAGCAGAGGATGCATCTCAACAAACTGCGGGGTCACAACAAAACCAGCCACAAAACGCTCCTGTGATGTTGTCACAGTTCATTCCTTGGCCTTTCACCCCCCAGATATATCCATCCATCCATTCTCTGAACCGCTTATTCCTGAATATGGTCCCGGGGGAGCCGGTGCCCAGCCGGCAACTCTGAGAGCAAGGGTGGAAAACAACCCTAGACAGGGCGCTAGTCCATTGTAGGGCACGCACACACACACACACACACACACACACACACACACACTAAGGGCAACTTTAGAGTCACCAATTCACCTATCATGCATGTCTTTGGACTGTGGGGGAAACCGGAGTACCCGGAGGAAACCCACGCGAACACGGGGAGAACATGCAAACTCCACACAGAAACTTCCCAGGTCGCCCCACCCGGGGATCGAACCGAGGTCCTTCTTGCTGTGAGGCAACAGCAATATCCCCGATATATATCTTCTTTAATTAGGACTCAATTTTGTGGGAGGTTTTGTAATATTAAAAACGTATATACTGTATATGAGACAATATATTGTTACACAATATTGTTCTTTTCAGATGATCAAATTTGTCTTCGTTTGGGATGTAAAATGAACAGAACTGAGAAATTTGTATTGATGACCAAGTTTTGATCAAAATTTAACTTTTTATTTTTTGCTTATAAAGACTAAAAAACACATTGCATCTCAGAAATCCTGTTGCCATTTGATCATCCAGTGTTTTAAGCTGAAAATGAAAGAATTTTGATGTTTGTAATGATTAGATTGATATATTTATATCAAAACATATATTTATATTTAGATATAATATAATATTAATATATAATATATTTATTTGTATTTATAATCATAAGTTCTTCCTTCTCTTATTTTTGATTGTTATGCATGTATCAGTATTATCCCTTCTCAGGACTTTTATTCTGAAATTTGATCACCATGTGAGCACAGAAAGAGCGCAAACAGCCCCTCCCTTCCCTTTTCCTCTATATCCCAATATCTGTGTTGGTGATGCTGTAAGCCCCGCCCCCTCTCTCTGATCTGTCAGACACCACAGGGCCTTCACCCACAGATTGAATCCTTCACAGTCTGGCACAACACCACTGCAGTCACACATTGCAATGATGATGTTGGGTGTATGTGCACCACACACCCACATGATTTATAGAGGCTGGATCTATGACCTGGTCTTTCCTTTGCAGCAGCACAGTGGCCACTCTTCTGGGAAGGCTTTAGGTAGACGTTTGACAACAGTGCAGTGGAGACTTGATCACGTTCGACTACATAAGCATTAATGAGGTCATGCAATGACGTCGGATGATTAGTTCTGGATCCCAGTGGTATTCCACGGAGCTCCATCACTCCAGATAACACAATTCCACTGTTATAACACAATGGAGCTTTATACCCCTCTAGCTGATGCTCAGCACTGGGCACGTGCCACCGCTCCTGACCATCCCATTCCATTAGCAGTGCTTTTGTATGGAGATTATACAAGCTGTGAGCTTCAGTGATCTGGAATGTGAGTGTTATTGTCTGTTCAGAGTTTGACAGACGGTAGAGGCTGAAACTGGTTGTGGACAGGGCAGTGTTTCTCCAACCTGGTCCTGGAGGCCCCATCACTATGACACAACCAATGCAATTCTGAAAGAACTTTGTAATGAACTGATTTTACCGAGCTGAAACAGGCTGAGAGGTGCTTCCTGGACCAGGATTTGAAATGAGATGAGATAAGATGAGATGAGATGAGATGTTTGACATATTTTTATTCACCAAATCATTAATTTGATCATATATGCCAGATATTGTTATTTTAGGATTTTAGGCTACTCAAAGTTTTACCTGAGATGTCAAAATCAACAGAATATTTATTTATTCAGAATATAAATTTATAACAACATGTTTAGTTTTTCAAAATCCTTGACAGTATCCTTTATAATTGTTAATTATTTTTGTTATTTATGTTTGTGTCAGTTTTATTCCTTCTCAGGACTTTTATTCTGAAATTTGAGAGCAAACAGCCCCTCCCTTCATTTTCCTCTAAAACCCAACACCTGGATCAGTGATGTCATCAGACCCATCCCCTCTCTCTGATCAGTCAGAGTCTGTATGCAGGTTGATCATCAGCCCCGCCCCCTCTCTCTGATCAGTCAGAGTCTGTATGCAGGTTGATCATGTACACGTGGACAGAGCAGTAAACATGCACTGGAAGCTCCTTTGGCATTGGTATCATGCCTGTAGGTTACTCTGATCCTGAGATATAAAGCCTAGAAAACAGCATGTAACTGCCCGAACGTGCAGATCCCAGGTTAAAGAAGTTAAAGAAGCCGATCCATTAAAATTTGCCCGATCAGGACTCAATCCTGATACAAAGATTGGGATCAGGACATCATTACTTTAAACCTTCAGCTGTAAAACCATACAAGGATGGTGTCTTATCAGAAAGTAAGCTGCTGTGAAGGTAATGGCCTTTCTCGTGGCCAGCCAGTTTGCACCACAGACACTAGGCATTACTCAGGGAAGCAGGTATAGACCTCCTTAGTCACTAATGTAATACAGCAGCTCTGAAGTAGAAGCACTTGAGATAAGAAAGGAACATAGTAAGCATGAAACACGTTTAACCTTCGCTGTCCTTCGTACGCATGTTGGAGAACTGAGACACGATTAAGAATCCCCTCCATTCATTTCAACAAGGACTTTCCAAATGGGATTCAGAACTGAATTCTTCATTAATGCGGCTTTTGTTCTGCTTGGAATGTCCTGCGTGCTTGCCGATGATTTTATTGTGTTTCTGAGGAAGTGGGAATAGAGCAGGACAGTGGTGGTGCTATCAGTGAAGAAACAGACAGCTCACTTACTGCAGCAAACTGTAAGTACAGGTGACAGGTGGCTCGAGTAATGATATCAGAACTGGGACCAGATGTAGCTGCTTTGAGACATATTCCAGTGTGGCAGAGCAGGAAGATGATTTGAGACCTCTTCCCTGAAGGCTCCACTGCTAATGAGAGAACTTTTGGGGTTGAGTTGGGGTAAGTCGAACACACTGAAGCGAGGCTCAAGATTTTTTAACATCAGTTTAGACATGCGGTTACGTTGGGACATACACTGATGAGCCAAAACCTGTCAAGTGTGCTGCTGTTCCTCCGCGTTCTGCCAAAACAGCCCAGACTCTATATGACCAGTCAGAACCCATTTATTGCCCATCTGTGTCAACAAGCCTTGGGTGCCCTGTGTCCTGTTGTCAATTTGTAGTTTGTTCTTACATGGGGCATTGTTGGTAGGTTGCCCACACTGCTGATCTGGAGCACCCCACATCCGTCATTGTTTCAGAGAGGTCAACTGTCTGGCCATTGCATTTGCTCAAGTCTTCATATTGACCATTCATGTACATTTTCAGTGAACGCTGTAAAAATCTGATTTTGAGTCAAACTATATTAACTCTTAGAACTGGCCGTGTTGTTTTAGGGTAGAAACATACTTGCTGTTAACTACGTGTACAGGTATACATCCTGCGTCCTGCATTTGGCACATCCCGTTTGCGAGGTGCAGTACACACAAAAATGCTAGGGGGCAGTGCAGGCACCATCAATGTACAAGAAGCTTTTAAAGAAATTCTATGACCAAGTGAACAATTACTTGCATCATATGATGTGTACTTGGTGCTGAAAACCAGCTCAGTGTTCTCTGGACTTAGGCCAGGATTTGAACCAGTACACTCATAGCACAGCAGTATGCTAGTATAGTGCTGGCATAGTGTATGAGCACAGGGTGCCTAAAGCTAACTATACTGGGACTGGTAAATAAAATGTATATTAATAGCTAAAAGACCATCGAGCACACAGTGCCTGAGAACAGTTAAAATTCAAACCATGTCAGCGTAAGCCCGTCAGCCTGTGGGGAATCTGTAAGCATCCATGAGCTTCAAAGATGAGCGCAGAATCAATGGCAGCATCTTTCTCTGACTGATCCGTGGGCTTTTGTACAGAGTCAGACACAGTCTGCGTGGGCGGGTGGGCTTTCATCACTTACGCTTGTGCTGGTGACATGAAACCTGAAACAACGGCAGGATAAACCAAAGCATGATAAATCAACACTGCCTTGTTAAGACATTCTGGATGTATCACTGAGGGTGAAACACTTTCCAGCTCATTTTAACTCGCATACTTAGAAAGAAATGTAACACAAATGCAGCAAATAGAAACATTAGAAATGACATATTTTGAATTTCATATCTAATTTCTAGGTGTGTAGAATTATCAGGCAAGAGAGGTACAGTTTCCTTCACTGTAAATCTCCCAATTAAGAAGAGCCCCAAGTACTATATATGTATCTGCATATTTATTCATATTTTGGTTATACAGTTTCTGGTTATATGGTTACTGGTTATACAGTTACTGGTTATATGGTTACTGGTTATACAGTTACTGGTATTACAGTTAATAGTTATACAGTTACTGGTTTTGCAGTTTCTGGTTATGCAGTTACTGGTTATACAGTTACTGGTTATACAGTTAATAGTTATACAGTTACTGGTTTTGCAGTTTCTGGTTATACAGTTACTGGTTATATGGTTACTGGTTATATAGTTACTGGTATTAATGTTAATAGTTAGACAGTTACTGGTTTTGCAGTTTCTGGTTATGCAGTTACTGATTATATAGTTACTGGTATTACAGTTAATAGTTATACAGTTACTGGTTTTGCAGTTTCTGGTTATACAGTTACTGTTTAAACAGTTACTGGTTATATAGTTACTGGTATTAATGTTAATAGTTAGACAGTTACTGGTTTTGCAGTTTCTGGTTATACAGTTACTGTTTAAACAGTTACTGGTATTACAGTTAATAGTTATATAGTTACTGGCTATACAGTTACAGCTTTTTTCAGTTTATGGTTATAGTTTCTGGTTATGCAGTTACTGGTTCTACAGTTACTTGGTATACAGTTACTGGTTACTCGGTTACTGGTTATACATTTTCTAATTATAGAGTTACTGGTTATACAGTTACTGCCATATATCAATAGGTATCAGTCCGTCTATCTACCATAACTGAGCACAGAACTCAAACCTGATGTCAGAGATGCTGCCTGTGTACAAATTGTCTCCATAATGAATAAATCTGTAAGGCATATGAGAGGAGGCGTCGCCCAAAACCACTCCAAATGATTAAAAATCATCTCCGCCACCTTCCTGATCTACGATGACCTCAGACTACATTATCAGAGATTTAACAAGGACTCGGTCAGTATGATGTAAGCATGTTCATGCCCGAAAGGTTAAGCACAGTGTGAGCAAAGGACAGCAGGGTGGGTGGGGGTCCAACCGGGCCCATTGTGAATACCCCCTAATGGTTACATGCCTCCTTATCTAACAGCACCGATCCTGTGAGGTAAAAATTACACCTGTCCACTATTCCACAAACTGCATGACGTCCAAGCAGAGCACAACATGGACACTCCCATATTTCGACATAACACATGTAGGGGGTGAAGGTCCACATGTTTGACTGGTTCAACAGATATGATGGAAGACAATTCAGCAGACCTCAATCCCAGTTTTCAATCTGGAACAGCAGGTGAAATGCCAACCAAGGAACAAATGAAATCCATCTGAAATGTGCAACCAGTTTGCGGAACAGTGAGCTAAAATGGACAGAACCTTAACGGACTGGTTTAATCCTTATTTATCTGGCAGGACTTGAATACTGTAGGGAAAAGTGACAATGGAGACCAGGTATCAGAAAAGAAATAATGCATACAACTAGGTTAGAACACGCCCACAGCAATTACGAATTAAATGCCTAAAAATAGAATCAGGTGCAGCAACAATCCTAAAATGTTCATCATGGACCTACAGATAGCTCTCTCCACAGCTGATGTCAAAGTGCAGCTTCTACCTTCAGAAAGAGACCAAACCAGTCTGATCTTCATGGAGGAGTTTAAGATGGAAACCCTTACTGTAAAAAAAACATCAGGACCAGACTAAAGGTCTCCAGAGAACATCTAGACAAAGAGCAGGACTTCTGGAACAATGTACTTTGGACAGATGAAACCAAAGCTGAATTATTTGGACACAGTAACAGAAGACATGTTCGGATCAAACCAAACACAGCATTTGAGCAGAAGAACCTCATAGCAGCTGTGAAGCATGGTGGTGGAAGTGTGATGGTTTGGAGCTGCTCTGCTGCAGCAGGGTGTGGAGATCTCTCCATCATAGAAACCACTATGAGATCTTTATTGTATCAGAGGGGGTTTGAGGAGAACGTAAGAGCGTCTGTACAAAGACTGACGCTGAAACATCACAGAGCTGAAAGAATTCCGCATGGAGGAGTGGGAACGTTGTTCTTCCAGTGGAGGTCAGGGACAGTGGACGGTTATAGAAACATCTCACTGACATTATTTCAGACAAAGGAGGAGATACAGCTGTTAGGACAGAGGGGTCTGAACTTTATCCTCACAAGAAATGATATTTCTGTTAATTAATCAAATGTCTATATGCAACAGCAGCTGGTGAGCAATGATATCGTTATTATTGGCAATGCGCGCGCGCACACACACACACACACACACACACACACACACACAAACGTAAGAATGGACTCTGATAAAACCCAAATCTCTGGTGAGATGAATTGTTCTATTCAGAACAAAAGCACAATAGTGCAGCGCTGCATGCACACACTGACAGACACACGCCACAGCATTCAGTCCGCAGTAACACAACATCCAGTGTGAATTACACGTGCACTGCCTCCAGCTGAAGCGCAGAGATTAGCAAATCTGTAATTGTACCAAAATAACCCCGAATAATCCCTACAGACGTCTCAGTGGAGCTTCTTCAGGGTGGAGACTGAGCGAGGAGAGCGAGTGTATCAGCTTTATTAAGACTCTCAGGTGAAGTTATTGTGATTCCTTTTGTCAGGACTTTGAGAAACTCTTTCACACAACTGCAGTCGTCATCGTCCTCAACGGGGAACAAAAGCAACACTTCCGAAAGGCGGTGCTGCGGTGTCACAGTCAGTAACCGTTCCCGCACATGCACACGGATACACACTCACTGATTTCCATACCAAAGCGGGAATCAAAAGGATGCCGCAGCAACACTAACAGCTCTCCAGAACTTTAGTATGGTAATACACTCCTTCCTGCCGTCTGCTTTCAAGCTCCAGAGAACAAACACCTACTCAGACATGCAATATTAAAAATGAATAGCACCATCCTGTGCAAGTGTAAATACACAGCTGAGTCAATAAAGTTCAGGTCAACGTAGCTACAAGCAAGTCCACGTTGATGGGATTATGTCCCGCAATTCCTGCACTTTCGGGAGAACTGGTTTTGGAAGGTCACTGAAGAACAATGGGCTTTCATGCTCTTTAAACCAGTCACACAGACATGGTGGTGGTGTGTCAGTGTGTGTTGCTCTGGTACGAGTGGATCAGACACAGCAGTGCTGCTGGAGTGTTTAAACCCCTCAGTGTCTCTGCTGGACCGAGAACAGTCCACCAACCAGAAACGTCCAGCCAACTAGATACCAGCTTGGATTAGAGGATCATCAACACAAACTGTGCACAAACATATGAGCTTCTGAGAACGACCCACCACCTGTGGTGGTCCTGTGGGGTCCTGACCATTGAAGATCAGGGTGAAAGGAGGAGAATAAAGTCTGCAGGGAAACAGATGAACTACAGTCTTTATAAAATAAAAAAATTATATATTTCAAGCTTTTTAAGATTTTATCGTAATTATGACACTGATTAATGTGAGATGACACACACACACACACACACACACACACACACACACACACAAAGGGGAAAATTAATAAGTTGAGCTAGTCCTTATCTCCTTCACCCGATGATGTGTTTAGTTGCTTAAATCTAACACCTTGAGTGTTTGAGCCTCTTATCAGGGCAACCAAAACCCCAGAAGCATGCGAGGATCAACATCATCATCCACAGAGATGCTCATGAATAATCAATGATCTGTAATGAATAATCACGTCGGTGTAATGAGTGAGATGAATATTTGCGTTTATCAGAGCCCGAGCGGGTGCTGCTGGGAGACGGCGGTGCGGCCCGGAGGCCTCTGCTCTCTCAGCAGGCATCAGTACAGACCCGTAAAACATCAAAGCACGTCTGAGTTATCAGACATCAGCGCTGCAGCTCACTCAGACACCCACGTCTTACATGATCAGCCCAGTTCAAACACACTCTGCAAGTGTGTGCTTACACTTCTGCTTAAGGCTACATCCCGTCGAAATCCAGACAGAGAAGTGACAACACGGGGACAGTGTGGGAGGCTTTACGGGGTCTTCACCAAACCAATCAACAACACTGTTTCAATAAGCAGGTAAACAAGTACATCAATACATTAACAAGCAAAATAAAGGTTAAGCAACCCATGGAGCACCTGAGGTGTCGTAAGCGGTGGCCATGACTGAAGAAGGGGTGGGAACGACTTCAGACTGGTGGCCGCCTGTGTGGTCCATTTTTCAGGACACGTATCAGAATTAGGACGAAGCAGCGTCCAGTTTCGACTGTAATTTGTCAATTTTATTCGTAACAAAATGGACGCAAAGGGGTCCCGTCACATTAAGAGCTTTGTGGTTCTAGTCATTATCTTTTGAAGGCATGTTAGAGGTCAGGATTATGGTTCTGTTTGGGACTAAAGGTCTTTTCATGGATAATCTGTAAAGATTCACTGTCCACTCTGCAGCCCATACAGTCCAGTCCAGTCCAGTGACTTTTATTTATTTATTTATTTATTGATTTGGGTGTTTGTTTGGTTTCCATTCATTGATTCATTAGCAGAATAAATATTTACAGATATACAAACAGACAACAGAGAGGGGAAAAAAAGTCATAAACAGGTCACCTCACACTGCACTTCCCCCTTTTCACACTGGAACACTGATCTTCTCAGAGCGTCAGAGCAGGCTATATAGTGGTAGCTCCTCCCCCTAGACTCCACCATTATCCTCAAAGGTAATGTTCATGATGCAGCATTTGACTGCCGTCGACTTGCAATTAAACCCGATAATCGACAATCATCATTACTGTCCCCACAAACATTCATTCATTCATCTTTAATAAAACAATAACTACAGATACTTCATCTTCCTCTCCTTTGTCTCCTCACCTGTTCATCGTCCCCTCTCCTTCAGCAGAGATGGACTCACCCAGGTAAGTAAAGCTGAGGGTCCTGCAGGCCGTGACTCTTTTGCCTCAGAGTGAGTGTGAACCGTGCTCAGGTAAGAACCTCACTGTTGGTAATGTGTGTATGTGAGCTTTCAGGCCCTGGTTTTCACAAAATTTAGTGACTTAATTTTATAGCTTTTTGATACAAAAACCCACAAGAACCCCAAACCCCTGCGTGTAGGATCAGCAGACTTTAAAAATGAAGCCATGCTGCACTAAGAACTGGAAGCAAGACCCTACAGACCAGAGGAGGCTGCACTATTTTCACGACTGCCTGCAGGCCCAGCAGATCTATAAATAAGGCGTCTCCATACTGTGGAATTCTAATCATTTAAGCAACTTTACAAACCATGGCGAAACCTCCCTGTCCCTCTGTCCTGTCCATCATTAAACAGCAAAGCAAGGACAGTATTATGGTATCCGCCACGTAACTGTTCCCCAATGGACACAAATCCGTCTGTAATGAGTGTATTAAATCACGGCCTGACGTTTCGAGAATAAAGAGTGTTTTGCGTGCAGCGATGTTTGGCACACTGCTGCAGATGAGTCTAAATATGCTCCCGGTGTGACAGATTGAGTTAAAGTAGAACTGCTCTTCTGGAAGATTTGCAGGCTGGGTTATTACATTATTAGAGGGTGTAGGACAGAATTCAGACACTACTTATCAGAGTTTCTGGTTCAGTTCAACTGAACATTTGAGACCAAACATGTTCAGACCCCCTCTGTCCTAATATCTGTATCTCCTCTTTGTCTGAAATAATGTAAGTGAGATGTTTCTATAACCATCTACCATCTCTGACATCGACTGGAAGAAAGACGTTCCCACTCCTCCATGCGGAATTCTTTCAGCTCTTATGTTCAAGCGTCAGTCTTTGTACAGACGCTCTTACGTTCTCCTCAAGCCCCCTCTGATACAATAAAGATCTCATAGTGGTTTCTATGATGGAGAGATCTCCACCCTGCTGCAGCAGAGCAGCTCCAAACCATCACACTCCCACCACCATGTTTCACAGCTGTTTTCTGTTACTGTGTCCAAATAATTCAGCTTTGGATTCATCTGTCCAAAGCACATTGTTCCAGAAGTCCTGCTTTTTGTCTAGAACTTTAGTCTCGTCTTAATGTTTTTGACAGTAAGAGTTTCCTCCTTAAACTCCTCCATGAAGGTCAGACTGGTTTGGTCTCTTTCTGATGGTAAAAGCTGCACTTTGACACCAGCTGAGCTGAGAGCTTCCTGTAGATCTGAGATGATATTTTGTTGGATCTTCTTTACTCATCTTGAGGTTCTGCTCTTGGGCTGAACTTGCTAGGTCTTGAACTTGCTTGACTATAAGTGAAATGCAACCTCTGAATCTTCACTTGCACAATCATCTAATAAAACAGTCACACAAGTTGTTTCATGTCTAAACTATATCTGGAGACACTTCGACACTTTCACGTAAAATGAAACGCTCTCGTCTGTGTGGCCAGACGAGAACAGACATGCAGTCAAGACAAACGTGACCTCAAACGTGATCTGATCAAGCAAAACATGGATATCTGCTCACGTGTAAATGATTTATAATAAATACACCACTCAGCCATATCATTATGACCACTTCCTTACTGTCCATGGTCAGGACCACCACAGAGCAGGTATCCACACTGTTATGAGTGGATCAGACACAGCAGTGCTGCTGGAGTGTTTAAACCCCTCAGTGTCACTGCTGGACCGAGAACAGTCCAACCAGAAACGTCCAGCCGACAGCGTCCTGTGGGCAGCGTCCTGTGAGCACTGATGAAGGACTAGAGGACGACCAACACAAACTGTGCAGAAACAGATGAGCTTCTGTCTCTGACTTTACATCTACAAGGTGGAGACACTCGGTAGGAGTGTCTAATAGAGTGGACAGTGAGTGGACACAGCGTTTAAACACTCCAGCAGCACTGCTGCGTCTGATCCACTCGTACCAGCAACACAAACTAACACACCACCACCATGTCAGTGTGACTGCAGTGCTGAGAATGACCCACCACCCACATATCTGCTCTGTGGACAAATTTGTAATCTGTAATAAGATCTCAAATTTAATCAGATTATAGTAGCTGATGGTCTTCTGAAAATAACAGGATCTGTGTGACTGTCTCCTATAAAGAGCAAACCATCCAGAAAAACTGACCTTGAAATAAAAAAAAAACACTCAAATATATATCAAAATATTATATATACCAACACCACCATAACCACCACCATTACCACCACCACCACCACCATCATCATCATCACCACCATCATATTGCCAGACTCCTGCTAATAAACAGCTCTATTAATCTAGGCATCACAAGCAGGTCCAGCCGAGCTCCCATAACTCAACCAGAACCGCTGTCAATGCCCTTCTGTCCACCTGAAGGTAGTCTTAATATTATGGCTGATAGTGTATTAAATGTTCAGTCTTTTCAGGTCCATACCTTCCTGAAATAGATTTCTTGATGTTTGTCCTCAAAGCAGTTGGAAGCCTTTTAATGCAGCAGTCATACAGGTCACATGATTAACATTCCTCATCTCAGATACGGATAATTCAGTATTCCCATTTACAGGCACAGAGAGTCACCTAACCTGATTATACACACACACACACACACACACACACACACACACACACACACAGTTACTATTTTTAGGCAGGTCATTAGAGGGAGAAGATGCAGCTCTTGTGATCTAATGAAGAGTTTGGGCTGTTTGGAGTTCTGTTCCTCCATTATTGACATTGACATATTTTAACATGAATATTTGATCTTCACTGTAACTACACTGAGATGGTGATGAAACTAAACACACATAACTGAAGAAACATCTTTTAAACATCATTTATGAGCATTATACATTAAGTCATTTATTAGGTCTTAATGCCTAAAATTTGAATCAGCAGTTAATGATCAGACCATCATTAGAGGACTTTGGAGGAACCTGTCTGATTTAAACCTCAGACATTAGTTTGGTTTGCTCTTGATTGTTGAAGTGAGTGGGACCAGATCCGAAGAGCTCTCTGAGGTCTTCAGAAAGAAGGTTGAAGATGCAGATGAGTCTGAGAAGGGATTAAAAACAGTAAAGAGCAAGTTGCTTAAAGAAGATCCAACAATCCTAAAGTGCACCTTCTACCATCAGAAAGTGGGAGGAGTTTAAGGAGGAAGGACTTCTGGAACAATGTGTTTCGGACACAATCTAAAGTTGAATTACTGAGCACAAGAAGCTCATAGCAGCTGTGCACATGGTGGTGGAAGTGTGATGGTTTGGAGCTGCTCTGCTGCAGCAGGGTGTGGAGATCTCTCCATCACAGAAACCACTATGAGATCTTTATTGTATCAGAGGGGGTTTGAGGAGAACGGAAGAGCGTCTGTACAAAGACTGACACTGAAACATCACAGAGCTGAAAGAATTCCATATGGAGTGGGAACGTCTTCCAGCCGATGTCAGACACGGTAGACGGTTCTAGAAACATCTCACTGACATTATTTCAGACAAAGGAGGAGATACCAGCTGTTAGGGTTTAGATGTTTTAAAAACATTTAAATCCATTAATTCGGTCCCAGCTTAGTTCTGTTGAACTTTGCCTATTAAGGCCTGCATTAGTCAGCAGATAAGCTTCAATCCTGCCTGCAGGTTGGTCTCTCGATGATCTAAACGAAAACATAAAAGCGCAAAGTGATTTTGGAGCTACCTTCTCTCATCACTGCTGCTTCCAGATGATGCTGTTAAAAGCAGGACAAAGACTGATAACTAACGCAGGCTCGGATATCTCCACCAAACCACACTGAATCCGTGTCCTGGAGGAAGGAAGTGAAGCCAGGAGAGAGCGCAGCACGTGACCGAGTGAAGAGAAGCCCTGAACGACAGTTCTGCTTTAGCGATCACACCACGGAAGGTTAACGAGACCCAGGGATCAAACCGAGCCGCAGGTGAATCTCTCATTAAGGAACAAAAGGCTGGTTATGGAAATAACAGAAACTCTGTTGCATATTCCCTTTTTTCCTTCCCGCCCCTGAAGGCTTTTTTAATTATTTTCAAGCACTCGCGCTCTCGCAGGATTACTGGTGTGTACCATCATGTAAAATGGATGAGAGCAGTTTTGTGCCGCCTGTTAAGCTCATTCAGTTCCTACATAACTTGCTCCCTCAGTGTCAGAAAGCTGGAAGATGATGAGTGATGTTTGAGAGAGGAATCGAGAGAGGAGGCGGAAAGCAACAGGATACAATCAACCGAGCAATTCATTTCATCTATATTTACAAGTTGGAAGTTAGTCTGTTTTACATTACACACTGTGGCTTTATATGATGTGTGTGTGTGTGTGTGTGTTATACTTTGTTTATTGATCCCTCACGGAAATTAAGATCCCAGAAGGAGGAATCCGTCACTGACCGGACTCCTCTGGTGGCTGATGACGGTGTGCAGAGGGTGACTGGTGTCGTCCATAATGTCCAGTAGTTTGCTCATAGTCTTCTTCTCCGCCACCATCACCTGAGTCCAGCTTCACATCGACCACAGATGAAAATCATGTTTTGATTAAAAATGTATTTGGGACAGGGTCATATTAAGTGTCTCAGAGTGGACAGTGAGTGGACACAGTGTTTAAACACTCCAGCAGCACTGCTGCGTCTGATCCACTCGTACCAGCAACACACACTAACACACCACCACCATGTCAGTGTGACTGCAGTGCTGAGAATGACCCACCACCCACATAATAGCTGCTCTATGGTGGTCCTGTGGGGTCCTGATCATTGAAGATCAGGGTGAAAGGTATTTTTGACCCAATCCATCCCTCCATCCATCAGTCCGCAAAATAATATGTTCTCTCAACAATAGTATTTCAGCAAATCCAGCCTGAAAGGAAAGAAAGGTCACATGCTGGAGAAAGAAGGGTCCATGTTCAGCACATCAAGCAGAAGAGGGTGAATATTGAAAGGCTTGTCGGTGTTCAAAAATACAAATCCATACTCGAGCCTCGCTGCCTGAACAGCGCTCTACATATGTAATGATTCACTCTCCTATTTCTTTTGTCAAATGGACAAAGAATGTCCCATGTCCTTGAACGACTCTCTGTGCTGAATCAATAATCAGCCGTTTCTCGTAGGAACGAACAGACGAGGGCGTTCAGTTTGGCGAACTGGAGTGAACGCAGTCTTCAGGGCCGGAATCAAAAACCAAAGGCAAAAGCAGGTCAAACTACTACACGTCCTCTTTCATGAGGAGTTCAGGAGAACATTCAAACCACGGGTGGCGTCTGCCTTCCTATGCTGGAGAGGACCGTCACCATAGCGATGCCTTGATATGACTCAAGGAGGGAAGGAGGCAAAGATATCTTGGAAATCCTCTATTTCACCTGAATACAAAGCTTGATTTACCCCCGACCTGCAGGCTGCTCGCGGAATGCTGGATTGGCTTCCGTCTGCAGTACAGGCGCTGCTCGGCATGTCTAATGTACTTCATACATTTCTCATAAACTACCAGAACCAGCTAAAGCCTAGAGTTGCATTCAGACACAATCAATAACCTCTTTTGGTTTCCTTTATTTGTGTTTGTAGAAAGAACATCCACGTTTTCTTAGCAATCAAGCTTCTAAGAGAATGCTGGTTGAACGTTTGACTCTTTGGAAGAATGCGGATTTGTCCATTCCATGTGTTTTGGGGTCATTGTCCAGTTGTGATTTGTAGTGATTTGACGTTATGCTGAGGTCCAGGTTATCCTTGCAAGAGCATGTTGCTACCACCACCGTGTTTAACAGATATTGTTTCCTACAAATTGTCCACAACCCTAACATCTCAACAGCCCCGTGATTAGCTCGACATCACCGGCTTTATCCGTTCCTCTGCCAGCTTTCATGTCTGTTTGGAGTTGTTCTGTTGAAACACCAACTGGGTTCCAGATTCAAACATCTACCTAATGATTTGAGCTCATGCTCTAGCAGCGAAACGGCTTCCAGAGCGTGTTGCTGCCACCACCATGTTTAACAGTTGATGCAATGTTCTAGATGCATTGTTTTCTACATATGATCCACAACTCAAGACTCCACCCTAATTCTTAAGTTATGATGAAATGCAGTTTATGTTTATGGTGGGCGTTACAGTTCCTGTCATTCTTCTGCAAGACTGTTCTCAGACTATAATACCTGACAGCTCGTAGCTAAATTCTACAATATGCACCTGTATAAAAGTCCCAGTGCCTTTCCCAATGCTATTCCCAATGCTATTCCCAATGCTATTCCCAGTGCCTTTCCCAGTGCCTTTCCCAGTGCCTTTCCCAGTGCCTTTCCCAGTGCCATTCCCAGTGCCATTCCCAGTGCCATTCCCAGTGCCATTCCCAGTGCCATTCCCAATGCCATTCCCAGTGCCTTTCCCAGTGCCATTCCCAAAGCCATTCCCAGTGCCATTCCCAGTGCCATTCCCAATGCCATTCCCAATGCCATTCCCAGTGCCATTCCCAGTGCCATTCCCAGTGCCATTCCCAGTGCCATTCCCAGTGCCATTCCCAATGCCATTCCCAGTGCCATTCCCAATGCCATTCCCACCACCATTCAAACAATCACTACCTGGAATTTGAACACTAGCAGTCCTGCATTAGTGATTTCAACCCTAACCCCTCGTGTCACTCTGGTGTTTTTGTGCAGTTGCTGGCGTGGTGGTTTTCAGGCACTAATTTGGGCAGGGGCAGGGGTTAATGGTGAGCGAAAGAGCTACAGTGGCATCAAATGGCAAATGATACCCCATTGAAACTCAGAAAAGAGCAGGAATTACCAGCCTGCTGCGAGCTTTGGGGCCTGGAATTAAAGCACCTAATGATAGTAATGCTACCCCGTAATCATACACTCACAACCGCACAGACATTTCTCACACAGCTATACAGGGGCCAGTTCCTAAAACGGATAGTTCTAGAATCATTCAGTCACACGTTATTTTGAAACCCACACAAGTATCTGCTGAACACGTATGTAAAAATATAGAATTGCGGTACATGTACTGTAGCTCTATGAGCAGACCACGGTTACCCACCACGGTGACGTCTGGGTTTAGAGCCACGCATGATGTGTTTGCTTGTAAAGTGCTGTTGGAGAACCGTGTTTGTAATCTCGCATTGACTGAAAACTGGGTCAATAAACGTGCTCCTGTATCACAGATCATCATCGGTTTATGAACCGTTTAGAACTTGATCTTTAGAACCCCTTAGAATCTGCAGTGATCTAATCTACAACTACACACACGCACACACACACACACACACACTCAATTTCCACAAAACTTTGAGTTACAACTTCAAACTTTCACAAATGAGACACAAATATTGCGCCGATCAATTATTGATTGAGGAAAATGATCCAGTTTTACATATCTGTGAACGTTTGCTTTCAGTATCTGCTGTCTCCAGTGATCTGATGGAGGTAAGACTCAACAGACACCCTTGTCTTGTTGTTATGGACTAATCTCTGGAGCAGGAGGAGGAAATGGAGCTGTAGATGGAGGCCTGTGGAGAGCGAGCTCTGCAGAGAGGATTGATTATTCACTTTAACCTTAATGTGCTAATGTGCAGAGTGAAATGGAGGTTCCAGAGCAGCCAGGGGCCCACTGGGTCCTGAAAGTGCTAAAACAGAATGAGGGTCTCTGTCCCTTGTGTGACTTATCTCTAAATCCCTGATCAATAATTAAAGAGCAGACACACTAATGAGGCCCTAACGGCCAGTTAGGAGATAACACTTCAGCGCCGGGTCCCCATCGCTGATACAACGGCAAAAAGACCCCTGTGACCAGCATCACAATGGATGTGATGTGGGGGGAGAGCGCCATCTACCCATGCAGGGAGAGCATGACCAATTTCCTGCCCTCTCAGATTCCGGCTGCCGATGCCAAGCAGCATGACCCGGGATTCGAACCTGCGATCCTGTAAATGTAAGTATTTACCTACGTTATTATAATTAATGGTGCTGTTGTTTCTGAGCATAATATCTGCTCTGTGGTGGTCCTGTGGGGGTCCTGATCATTGAAGATCAGGGTGAAAGGAGGAGAAACAGATGAACTACAGTCTGGAATTATAGAACAACAAAGTGCTCCTGTGTGATCAGGTCCTCCTTGGAAACAAGGAGGTGGTCCTAATGTTATGGTAGATATGCATGTATCTATAGAGTATAAGTAGTGGTCACGACTGAATGCAGCCTAACTGATCACCTCTATTCATTCTCGTGGCCTTTGGCTCTTTAAGGTTTGAATCCAAATCATCTGGAAAGCTCCAGATATCACATCCATATGTCTCCTAAAGAAGTAGTGTCCATCAAGCTGTCTCTGCAATACAGTTAGTCTGATATCTAAACTTGCAGAACGGTGCTGCTGAGTGCTGAAGCATGTGCTGTGAAAAATCATCTGTCCTCGTTCACACTGCTCCTGGAGGCAACATCAGCAGAAGAGCTGATTTGGAGCTTCCTGGGTTTTGACTGCTGAAGCCCTGTCCACAAACCAAGGTGTTCTCCATATTAACTCCAATGGTTTTAGGATACAATGTTCAAGACGCACTTGTGGAAACATCTACAACATACATTTACCCAACAAATTTCTTTATTTACCATGTGAGACAAAGAGCAGGACTTCTGGAGCAATGTACTTTGGACAGATGAATCCAAAGCTGAATTATTTGGACACAGTAACAGAAGACATGTTTGGATCAAATCAAACGCAGCATTTGAGCAGAAGAACCTCATAGCAGCTGTGAAGCATGGTGGTGGAAGTGTGATGGTTTGGAGCTGCTCTGCTGCAGCAGGGTGTGGAGATCTCTCCATCATAGAAACCACTATGAGATCTTTATTGTATCAGAGGGGGTTTGAGGAGAACGGAAGAACGTCTGTACAAAGACTGACGCTGAAACATCACAGAGCTGAAAGAATTCCGCATGGAGGAGTGGGAACGTCGTTCTTCCAGTCGATGTCAGAGACGGTAGACATTATTCCAGACAAAGGAAGCGATACAGCTATTAGGACAGAGGGGGTCATTTCTAAAAATGATATTTTCTCTCAAACATCAAAGGTACAAATGTTTAAATATGTAGTCAAAGGTGTTCATAGGCTGTCTTAACGTCACATGACTATAGATGGCAGGGACAGAAACTAATCCTCGATTTACCTCCGCATATCAGGGTCCATGTCCATCATTGCTGGACTCGTATCAGTGTCCCCTGTGTCAGATAGACTGGCAGTAGATAGCAGGTACGGTAAACATCAGCTTTTCTTAGACATGTAATTATATTACGGGAGCCGAGGGTTACGTGCACACAGAGGCCGTCCATTATCTGGCAGAGCTGATGTCTGTTCTGCTTATCTCTAAACGGCCAGCAGGCTGACTACAGCATCCATTTCCAGTCTCGTAACCAATATAACCACCAAGAAAGACCTTTACTGGACATTTGATCTTCATTCAAATAGATTTTCAGTGATGTTTAGTTCGGGGGACTGTGAGGGCCACGGTAAAACACTCACCTGCACCTTTTGAAGACTATTGTGGATTTTGAAGGCCTCAACCATTTTCGTTTTCAGAGTGATAGGCAACTGCTTAGAAGAACCCATTGCTCAGTTATTGATCCTGATGTCCTTCATCTTCCTTCCCAATAGAACTACAATCCCACACTTCCTTTTGGCTTCAGCTATTTTTTGATGAGTGTATATTTCTCTGTAATATCAAAACTCCTATCATCTCTGGTGTTATTTCCTCTGTTGAGGTGTGTGAGTGTGTGTTTCTGCATCATTGAGCAGGGACATTTAGACCTCTGGCTGTGAAGATCCTCATCTCTATCCTCCAGAATACAGAGCATTTCCATTAAGCGGCAGCACGCAGCAGATTAATCAGGATGTTTCATCACCTCTCCGAGGCCACAGATCCATAAAGATACATGTAGAGAACATCTAGAACATAAACTCATCCTGAAACCTCAGAGACTCTGGAAGCCTAAGGTATCTTGCAGCTTCTTGCCTTTCTCTTCTTTCCTTCCACACTTACCACCCACCCCTTCTCCACCCCTTCTGTCACAGAGTGTTGAGGCCGGCCGATATTGGGTCACGTGCACTGGTCAAAGATCAGGTCAAAATCATACCGGAGACTGAAATGTTAAACCTCACGTGTTCCAGACGTTCTCTGCAACATTAGTATTCATCAATAAAAAGAGCTACAGGGCAATCAATGGTCAAAGGGCTCAAAGCATCAATAGAGAGCTTTATGGATTGATATCTGTCAGTCGTCAGTATATCAGAGCTCAACGTGACAACAGTACAGATCATATCAGATATCTGGAACTATATCATCTTAGTGTAAAATATATTAGTACAGTTCTTCAATTCGGCGAAACACAGATGTTAAAGGTGAGCGTTACTGATAATGGTCAGAATAACGTTACTTTATTCATTTTAATTTAATTCCTTTTACCTAATTTTCATCCCCAACTTTGTTGGTGCCAATTCCCCAACGGCATTAGGAGTCTCCGTCACATAGGATGCTTCTGACACTAGGAGGGTGAGGACGAGCACATGTGAAGTCAACGACCAACCTTTTTGAACTGCCACCACTGCATCATTACTGGTGGGTCACCAGCTCTGTTACTGTGGCTGGACGCTTGTGCTGGGAGTGTGATTTGGGGAGAGAGCGTCATTCCCTTTACCCACCCTCTTCTGCTCTGGTTGCTGATGGCAAACAGCATGACCCGGGATTCGAACCTGCGATCATCAGCGCATTAGACTGCTGAGCTACTCGGGGTGAGGGTCCCTTTTCACCGGTCCACTGACCACCCCCTCATTCTCATAGCAGCCCACCCCCAGTTCGTTCCATCGACTGGCCCCTTCACTCTTCCTCCGTCCCTGCCCAGAAGGAATCAACTGACTGCAAAGCCCAACTGCAGTGGTGTCGTACCAGACTGTGGTGGATCTTCAGTGACGAGTCTCGCTTTTGTCTTGGTGAAGACGACTGACGAATCGAGCGTTAAATAATTACTCGATAAATGGTTTTGTACGAATGAGTGCATTTAAAACCCAGAGCAGTAGGGCTCACCTACCCATTGTCTGTGTCAGTTCCTCGGTTCCAGCCAAAGCTGGTCTACAGAATGAAAGAAACGGCTTTGAAATATTCTCTTTCTGAAGGCTCTCTTGGCCAGTGAGCACAGCTGAACTGATCTGTGAAGGCAACGGGCTCTCTGAGCCAAATCTCGTTTCTCTCATTCTCATCAGCAGAAGCACTCTTCCATACCATCGCTTGTGGGCCTGGCTTAGCGGAGGCACAGCGATGCACAGCCAGAAAAATCAAGACAGTGTAAATCTCAGGCAACTGGCAGTTGCACGAACCGTCCGGGTGTGACTTCGGGCCTGATCGAAAAAGGTGGAGCAGCATGTGAGTGTTTACCAGAGGCACTCATTCGAGCGTTGCATGCCCCCTCCAGCCCTTATCCCTTGTTTGAAACACACACTGGCTCCTGAGTCATTCCAAACTGTCAAAGCACACTCAGCGGGGTGGGAGGGGGTGCGGACCAAGCCATGCCAAAGGAAGTGGCACCGTGGCACGTCACTGTCCCTGGGAGGTGAATATAACGTTTAGACAGCTTCTTGCATATCTTTTGCACAAACTACACAAACCGCACTGGAAGGCCCTGCTTGCTCAGTCATGCCTTTCCGACTGTGCAGCTTCTATTAAACATGACAGTCAAATGATGCACTTCTTCAGCTTCACTCTGCTTTTTTAACAAACTAGCAATAATATTCTGGTGTGGTGCGGCTGCTTGTTGTGTCTTGTGAAGCTCTAAACACTGACGGCAGATTAAATCCTCTGAACACTGAAGAGACGGAGCGCTTGTCTGTCTGCTCTGTCTGCTGTTACATGCATATTGTTGGTGTACGGAGCGCCTGAGGTGACATACGGCATAAATAATAAATAGGCACGACTTAGGAAGCTGTGGAAACGACTTAGGAACACCTCCCACGCTTTAATCGTGACTACAATGTAACTATCTAGTCCCCACGTGTTAAGTCAGAACCATGACTTAACCATCTCGTTACCACGACTTACAAAGTCATCGCTACAACTTAACGACCTCGTTTTCATGGCCAGGACTTAACTCTCTCATTCTCTTGTTAATTTGAGTTGTAATAATTGTGTATTTAAGGTTGTTGCTGGAGAGTAACAGTTGCTATGATATTTAAGGTGACTGCTGTGGTACCCTATGTAGTTGCTTTGGTGTTACTAGTATATTCATAATTGAAATAAAAGGTGCACATACTTTTGCACCCCCTTAATTCATAAATTCAAAAATGCTATGCTGACCACACACACACACACACACACACACACACACACACACACACACACACACACACACACACACACATTACTTCCGCACATACACACAAACACACACTTGACATTGACATCCCAGTGGTGGCACTGCAGCAAGGGCAAACGTCCCCAGACGCCGGACTCTCTCTCAGCCGCTGACCTCTCCTTCTGCGGGACTTCCCGAGGGGCGCACACATGCCGTCAGACAAAAAGTCACGCTTGGCTTGCGACACCTCCACTTTCACCTGCATGTAGCAGAGCTCATCAGAAACAGAGCCTTTGTTTCTCCGGCTGAGTCCCCTGCGTGCTGTCCACCTCCGTCTCCGCACCGCCAAGCATCAATAAAAAACACCACAGGGACACACACACTCACTGCTGGATCGTTCCACAGGCCTGGTCTTCACAAACATCTGGACAAAAACTGGCCGGTTCTCGCCGTCTGAACTCTGCTTGAACTGATATCGGCTTCATTAACTCAGTTAAGGGCCTTTCTAACTGCCCCAGGATCAGGTGGCTGATGGCCTGACCGGCGGGTCGTTTAATTGGGGAGGCGCCCGGCACTGCCACTGCATGGCAACCCAACGTGGCTCCTCCTCAACAGTGTTCTGCTTTTAGAACGGAGGTGGTTCTGTTCCATTCTGATGGACAGAAGGTGGAGCTAATCATCCCTGAGACAGAGAAGTAAACCCTAATCATTCCGGAGTTAGAAACAGCTCCCAGCTAAATGTAGAGCAATTTCCTGCTTCACTGACATTAATGAAAAAGATTGCTTGACACGAGCCAACACACGCCAGATAGGATTAGGTGGTTGTGGGTTAATGGTGTCAGAGTAGCGCTCTTAAATATGAAGGGAACACTTAACCTTTAGAACTCCAGGCCAGTTTTATGGGGTGGTTCTGTAGTTCGATGCACTTTTATTCACCAAAAAGTAGAAAATTATTTATAGCAGACAGTCACACATGACTGTCACACAAGACTAATCAAGTCTTGAATTGAGACGTAAAAGAAAAATTACATTTTTGTATGAATTTAATCCTGTTTTGATAAAAAAATTTACTAATTCCTATTTTTTGGTTGCTTATAATGATGCAAAAGCACTTTATAATCTCAGAAATCCTGCTGGAAATTGATCACCAACAGAGTTTTTGAGCCGATAATACTCAACAGTGGTCCAAATAAAATAAGCAACCTGAATGTCCTTTATTATTTTTATGAAATTTAACTTTGTGGGCAAAGAAAGGGAGCAAACAGCCCCTCCCTCTTTATTTACCTTTATAACCTGATATTTGTGGCATCAGATATCAGCCCCGCCCCCTCTCTCTGATCAGTCAGAGTCTGTATGCAGGTTGAGAATGTACACATGGACAGAGCAGTAAACATGCACTGGAAGCTCTGGAAACATGCATATGTGTATCTGGCTTGTAGGTTACTCTGATCCTCAGATATGAAGCCTAGAAAATGTTTTGTAACTGTTCCCAAAGTGCAGATCACTGGTTCACTGGTCCAGAAGGTTCTCAGGAATGGGTCCCGAACAGACTTGGGTCCCCACTTGGGCTTGAACCCTGAAAATCCCACTATATTTAAATTTTTTACCACCTGCCTCCCATTTGGGTGGGTTTAGATGATACTACGGGTTGTTTGTTGGTTTGTTAGAATCTTTAGCATTTGATTGCATTCTACCTTTGGACAAGTTGTGGATTCTCATTGCATTTCCATGCGTTTGTCACCAATTAAAAAATAAAAGAATGATGATTAACAGAATTAAACCAGTAGTGAATATTAACGTCATATATCATACTTATGAATTGTTGGATGCAGATGAAATGTGGATCAGTATGAACTGAAAAGCCCCAGAGAACAAAAATACATGCTTTCTTTCTAATTAATCCAATTAATCTAATCTAATCTTGCTTGAGGACAGTACACATGTACAGCATATGCTCCATTAATATCATCCCATTAACCAATAATGATCAGTGTAAAGTGACCTGATTTACTCTCACCAATCACGAGGCTGATGATTAGTTTTGGCCACAGAGCTTTAAATCAATCAAACTTTATTTATATACAGTTTTTTAAAATAAAGGTATTATCATAAAGCCACTTTATGACAGAAATCTAGAACCGACACCGAAGAATGCAGACATAAAGCATGAGAGGAACAAAGAGAACGAGACAAAAGTAATTAAGTCCTGCAGGTTAAACGACCATAAACTGGTAATGCAGACTGTAATGTGGTGTGAGTGAGACAATGAGAACCATCTGTATAAAATCTATTTAAAACAGGTGAAAAAAGAGTAGAACTTATAATGAGTGTTACTTGGTAGGTAGGTTGGTAGGTAGGTAGGTAGGTAGGGTACACTGTGTGGTTTGGGACCCAGGTCAGGCAGTCAGAGGTAGAATGATCTGCTGCACCATTTAAGGTGGAACAGATAATTTCAAAATAGAGCCCAAAGCCCATTTTCCTCTGATAAGGGTTGTTTTCACACTGAGCTCAGAGCTGGAGCTCATTTATTAAAGGCCACACACAACACAACAGCGCCTCCTTCTGGAGAAAACTGGCAGAACAGCTTCATTTTGAGTTGATTTGATTTGGAAGAGCGTGAACGACACTGAATAGCTGATGCTCTAGAGTCCAATATCATGTTTCAGTTACTGAAAAATGTCCAAGTGAATCAATATTTACCCGAAACATGAAATCCATCGAATTGGGACCTTGCGACTCGGCATTTGGGAAATCAGTTACGATACCCGGCCCTAAACTGAACTATTACGGGTGTAATTAAGTATAATTGCAATAATAAACTCCAGGTTGGTACTGTAACGTAAGATACGGGCACTGTTGTCCTGACCTACACAAAATAGCCCTATTCACGATGAAGCCAAACCCTTTTCTCCAAACCCTCTAAGGTGAGCAAAGGAAGTGAAGGTGGGCAGCTTCTCACACACAAATGCTCGTGAACATCATAATTGGCTCCATTACTCCATGCAGTAATTCCAGCTCTTTTCTGCATGAGAGCATCGTAAGTGTGTTCTTCAACCTTTATGTGGAGTAATGACAGCGTTGGCCTCCAGGGGAAAGCCTGGTCCAGTGGCTTTGGGTTGTTTTTCAACTGCTTCAACCAGAGACGGTGAAGTTTTGAACCTGTGCGAGACATATTTCATATATTTCCCAGGTTGTCTTTGTTCTCACTGAGTGTGGAGCTCCGTCAGTGCTACTGAACAGATGTTCCTGGAGTGACAGACAGCAGGGTGATGTCACTTACTCTTTCTCACTCTCTACATCTCTCTTCATCTGTGGACCCCTCATTTATCTTCATTAAGCACAACGAGAGGGAGAGGGTATCTTAGGTATCTTGGGTGTTGCAGATGAAATACAGAGTGCATATGGATATGACTGCCACTCATATTCTGGTGGGACGGGTGGAGGAACCTGAATGGATCCTTTCTTTATGAACGACCACGATCCATCTTTATGCTGACCGAAGTACATGGAGGGCAGCCAACCTGACAAAACAAGGAAAGGAAAATCCTGACTGAGGATCTAAACTGTTCCTATTATTTTGGCTGGAGTGTTTAAACACTGTGTCCACTCACTGTCCACTCTATTAGACACTCCTACCGAGTGTCTCCACCTTGTAGATGTAAAGTCAGAGACAGAAGCTCATCTGTTTCTGCACAGTTTGTGTTGGTCGTCCTCTAGTCCTTCATCAGTGCTCACAGGACGCTGCCCACAGGACGCTGTCGGCTGGACATTTCTGGTTGGTGGACTGTTCTTTGTCCAGCAGTGACACTGAGGGGTTTAAACACTCCAGCAGCACTGCTGTGTCTGATCCACTCGTACCAGCATCACACACTAACACACCACCACCATGTCAGTGTGACTGCAGTGCTGAGAATGACCCACCACCCACATCATATCTGCTCTGTGGTGGTCTTGTGGGGTCCTGATCATTGAAGATCAGGGTGAAAGGAGGAGAATAAAGTATGTAGAGAAACAGAGGGACTGTAGAAGGGGGTCATAATGTTATGGTGGATCGATGTATACAAGTGAACAAAGTGAGTGGATGAAGTCAGAACATATTGGCAGGTTATGAGCTGTGCGCTATGGGGGTCTGCATGGAGGGGTTCAAAGTAACCATCTGGGATCTAAGAAATGGGTCCAACCAGAAGCTTCCACTAATGATCTTCGCCCAGCGAGAACGGAAGGGACTGGCTGTGTTTCGAAAAAAGGTACATCCAGAATTCCCTGTTATTGATCCCATAGTCTGTACCAATGCCTGCTCTGGTGTCCACTGACAGCCGATTATCCATAGACTGCTTATTAAGCTTTGTTCCAGCATCATCGTTCTCCAGCTGGTCTCCAAGAAGCTCTTTTTTTAATGAGTGTTTTATGTCTGAAACCAAAAGCAGAAGATAAATCAAACAAACAAACAAACAAACAACAAACACGACCACATTAGGCAACTGGAATCAGTCCAATCAGTTAATGAGCCTAATTGGTTTAACGATGCCGGAGCCATGCAGTGACCAGAATGACCTGCTTTTCTTTAGTGCACAGCAGAAGAAGCTGAACATGCTGCTGCTGCTGCTGCTGCTGCTGCTGGTTGAAAAGGTTCACTAGAAGCTAGTCAGATAATCATCTGCACTGGGAATAGGGAGGGAGGAGTTCATGGCCAATGCCACATTGTTATTACACACACACACACGCACGCACACACACACACACACACACACACAGTATTTTTGGTCGAATCTGGCAATTATACTTGATGAACAACAGCTGTCTCGTACGGTTACAGCCCACTACAGAAGCTGTGATGAAAATATGGATATGATGACATCATAGTGGTGCAAATCTGCATAAGCACTGTGGTGAATGACCTCACACTATCAAATTTGCATAATAGCTATTGCAACGAATGCAACACATCATATAAAAACATCATTTAACTCAATTTAGAAGTGCCAATTTCGCTCTCTCAGACTCCAGCTGCCGATGGCTCGAAAACCCCCCGAGGACATCCTCCTCAGACCTTAGTGGTAGGACAGTAGACAGCCGAGGTCCAAATCTATTTGTGCTGCATTGCACAGAAAAAAGCCTTTTCTGATTATTTGGTGAATTAATGTATCAAACTTTGAAAACATCTCACAGCGTGATTTTTTAAGACCTCTATGGAGGACCTTCTCAATCCACCCTGGAACAGAAAGAGCTGCGCCTTCCATCCTTTGGCATCATCATCATCTGTTGCTGCTCCACTGATCTGAGAGCGTGCTGCTCAGGGTGAGGAAGGTCATGGTCATGGTGACCATCAGTTTAAAACCGCTGTTGATGATTAAAGGTCTCTTGATTAACAAAATGGTCCAGCGTCCCCAAAGCCCATATCTATTCTGTCTCTCCGCACATAGAGCTTAGACTGAAATAATCCTGAAATGAACTCTTCTTCACCTCTTTATACACACACACACACACACACACACACACACACACTCTAACCCACTTATCCATAAATGTGCCATGCTGCATTGAGGGCAGCACTATGCAGATATCACTTCGGCGAACACAGAACCCTGGATGAAGACGTGACAACCTGCTGAAATTACACTGATAACTTGTAACTTCAGAAATTCTCCAAACTGGAAATCAATTTATTTCGGCACAAGGTCGCTTACTCCGCCCGCGCCTTCAAATCGTGAGCACTCTTCACCCTGGATCCATGAATCTTATTAGTCAGGCTTATAGTGCGACTTCAACAGAGTTTCGATCTGAGCAGCTCAAACTCTTTCCCGCCTGAGACGAGCGAGTGCATTCCAATTCACCGCAGCAGCTCAGTTATCTACATAAGCAATTCACAGAACACCTCGTGGCAGCACCTTCACCATCTCTTTCGATTTCCGAGGAGAAAAAGGCAGATGGAAGGGAGATGGGAAGGGAGAGCGGGGCGAGAGAATTAGAGCAGCAGTCAGGGGGAGGATATGAATAAGAATGAAAGTGGGAAAAGAGCAATTACCAGAACAAACGGAGGGAATTTCAATAAAGCAGGCAGCCGTGCTCGGCTAGAACAGTGCGCAGACACACAACGTGCTTGTATTTCTAGCTTTACACAGCTTTTCCTCCAGGTTTTATGGGAGCATTCGTGTGGCTGGACCATGTTTTGCCCACTTGGTGCCTCGGTATCAGAAGGGAAATCAGATTCTCTCTCAGGATCAGAGTGACCGACAGACCACTGGTCAGGGACCTATGTCCACGTGCACATGATCAACCTGCATACAGACTCTGACTGATCAGAGAGAGGGGGCGGGGCTGATGCTCAACCTGCATACAGACCCTGACTGAGCAGAGAGAGGGGGCGGGGCTGATGATCAACCTGCATACAGACTCTGACTGATCAGAGAGAGGGGGCGGGGCTGATGATCAACCTGCATACAGACCCTGACTGAGCAGAGAGAGGGGGCGGGGCTGATGACATCACTGACCCAGATATTGGGTTATAGAGGAAAATGAAAGGGAGGCTGTTTGCTCTCTTTCTTTGTTCACACAGTGTTCAAATTTCAGAATAAAAGTTCTGAGAATTGATAATATAGATACATTTTTCATTTTATACTGTCAAGTATTTTGAAGACCTTATTAAAAATATCCATCAATATTATTGTTACGAATAATTCATCAAAATGAATGGATTTTCACTTCAAAAATAATTTCAATTTCATCAATTTTCAGTGCTTTTTTTCATCAAATCAACGTCATCTCAAAAGAAGAGACATTTGAGGACGTATGTGAAAGTAAAATATCAATAAAAAATGAGGAATTAAATAATAACAAGTTTAAATAATGAGTATTACGTTCATGTAAATGGAAGCCCACCAAGATCATCTTCAGTTCACTGTAGTGGGCATCACATAACCAGTGTTGCAGCCATATGTTTATGATCACAGCCCTAATAATGGATGTGGATGTTATTCCCCAAACTGAAGCCCAGCTTTAAATCACAGATTACTGAATCACACATGACCACGAGGATCCACAAACAGCATTGCAGGGTCCGTCCAAAGCAAAAGGACATATGACCTCTATGCAAACACTTCACCTTGTAAGCAATGACCGATTGCACTCTCCACACGCGTGCACACATGCACACCACACACACTTCGTCCAGAAAGTGCTTGGACTGCACAATTTACGGTCCTATTTGGAAGTCATTATATACGCCAGCGTTCGCTCCAGGGGACAAGTGGCGAAGCGAAAAATGTACATTACAAAGGGTGATACGTCCTGAGTCAACATTTAAATCTGTGCAGTCCAGACTTTCTCTCTGGATAAAAATAACTTCCAAGCAGGTGCGGTACCAGGCCCTGCTACAGGGGTCTACCCAGGGTCTTTCACCCCCCACTTCAAACCCACTCAGACAATCAAAACCAACACGCTTTCCCTCCATTTTGTTCTGTTCAATAGAAAAGACGGCAGGCTTTGAACAGACTAAACAAGAATAATGTAGTAAAGTCATATATACTGGTCAGAGACTCAGTCTGACCGACTCTGAGAGTAATCTAGTAGTGTATACTGGTCAGAGACTAAGTCTGACCGACTCTGAGAGTAATCTAGTAGTGTATACTGGTCAGAGACTCAGTCTGACCGACTCTGAGAGTAATCTAGTAGTGTATACTGGTCAGAGACTCGGTCTGACCGACTCTGAGAGTAATCTAGTAGCGTATACTGGTCAGAGACTCGGTCTAACCGACTCTGAGAGTAATCCAGTAGTGTATACTGGTCAGAGACTCAGTCTGACCTGATTCTGAGAGTAATCTAGTAGTGTATACTGGTCAGAGACTCGGTCTAACCGATTCTGAGAGTAATCCAGTAGTGTATACTGGTCAGAGACCGTGCTGATCTAATGACCCCTCACACATTACTCGATTCTCTCTCCAACTGCTGACTCTGACTGATGAACAAATGGAAACAATCGCAAACCATCACAGACTTGTCCAGACTGACATTCAGGGCCAAAACGGGGTTAAAAATCACATCCTGAAGTATGAAAGGACGCAAAAGTCTCACATCAACACCATCTAAAACTTGATAATTGAATATTGATTGCCATTAATCATTCGAAGGACCGATATGAATGCATAAGCGACGAGCTCCTACCCAGAGCCAGCGCGGAGTGGCACAGAGCAAAGCCATTAGCTCTTGTCAGTGTGATGAATAGCTTTTAAAGTGGGTTTGCGGCTGATTGTACTGAGGTTCAGGAATGGGGCACAAAGCCAATGCGATTTACACAGCGTGAGATGCCCTGACCGGGGTTCTCTGCAGCTCAGGGCAACTAGCTTAGTCTAGTGTAGTGTCTTATTAACTCAGAAGGAAAAGTGGCTTAGAGGATGTAAAGAATCAATTACCAATTTTAGACCATAATTAATAATCATGTATTCACACCAATGAGCCAGAGTCAGGTTTGAGGAATTAACACACAATTAACAAATGCAGAGTGTTTAATGTTAGAACCTCCTAATAGCATCCTCTGGCTGCAGTAATGTCAGTAAGATGTATCTAATAACCATCTACCGTCTCTGACATCCACTGGAAGAAGGATCTTCCTACTCCTCCATGCGGAATTCTTTCAGCGTCAGTCTTTGTATGGACGGTCTTACATTTTAAATAATAATAAATATTTTTGTTTTCCACTTTGTTTTCTTAAAATAATAATAAAAAAATAATAAAAAAATCCCTTCAGCCAACTGGTCACAATGGGCTTTTACGGCAATGCCTGGAACGATATCCGGATATAAGGAATACAGCTGTCGGTGCTATGCGGGTTCTCCTGCCAGCTGGCAGAGATGACATTCCAACTCACTGAGCCAAAATGTTTTGGCACCTTTTAGGAAGAGAATTTAAAGTTAAACGTGCACGGTGACTGATGAACTTAAGTGATCTGAATTCAGTGCTTTCCGGTCCCAGGTTTAGTTCATGCAGAACCCCACACACACACACACACACACACACACACACACACTTCCACCACCGCAGTAAATACACTTACTCACTACTTTAATTACAAGAAAAGCATAATTGCTTTTTAATTCCAACAAACAGCTGAAATGCACGATTGTTGCTTTAAGCCTTTAATCAGATTTAAATGCTCTTCCCTCTTAGATCTTATGTTCCAGCAAACGTTTCTTCTGTCCATGCTTTTATTTTCAGGTTTATGATGAGCGGTTAGAGCAGTGCACTGGTCAGCAGGGCATCTCCCTGTTTAGTATTCATTGTATTTGGACAATAGGTCGCGGGCATCGGGAGACTGGGACTGGGCAAAGTAAAAGTGAAATCTCTGCTTTCCCTTTATGGCTACTCGCAGATTAGACCGTCTGTTACCGCCGCCTTTTTCCAATTCAGGCTTCATGGACGCCAGACACAAATTGTCTGCAATTTTAATGATAGAGCACAACAGAACCCACAATGCAGCTAGACGACACAAGCTGGAAGATAATGGGAGAAAAGGAAAAGGCGAGAAATTGGAAAGAGTGCGATGCAGAGGAAGGAGAGGAGAAAAAAAAAACAGAGGAGCTGTTGAAGAACGGAGAGCAGGAGGAGGGTAATAAGAGCAGGACATCAGCATTTGTAATTCCTTCGCAGATTCTGCCAGCTGTACAAATTCCTCTGATTTACCAACATATAATTATTCCAACCAAACTGGGGAAATAAAGCATGCGAAACATCTGGAGTTACAATCCTACCACAACCATAATTACCAGCTAATACAATCTCTCCTTATCTCAGCTACACGTTTCATGGAATTGTGATAATGGAAAGGCACGTGGTCTGCAGTAATAATTCAGGATAAGTTATTGTACTTACAGGAAGTCATGCAACACAACCACTGCTCACACCTCTTTCTGGACTTTAACGGCAGCCGTGGTCTGGTGGTTCGGGAACGTTTGATTCCTTGAACTGGTAGGACCCGACTGAAGTGCCCTGGAGTGAGGCACTTAACTCCCTGGGTGCTGTGGATAGGGCTTATATGCCACTTACACCAATCAACCAAAACATCATCTACACTCCAAACACCTTCTACACTCCTCTGCTCCTCTGCAGACTTTATTCTCCTCCTTTCACCCTGATCTCCAATGATCAGGACCACACAGGACCACCACAGAGCAGATATGATGTGGGTGGTGGGTCGTTCTCAGCACTGCAGTCACACTGACATGGTGGTGGTGGTGTTAGTGTGTGTTGCACATGCTCTGTGGTGGTCCTATGGGGTCCTGACCATTGGGGATGAACAGAAGACAGGCCTACTGCACTTTGTGGGTCTGGAGACTACCAGGACTCACTGGACACAAGGCATGAAGTACCCCCTGAACAGGGTGCCAGTCCGTCCAAGGGTGCCATACACCGATTCACGGTGCACGGTCAAGTCACCCATCATATATGAGACGTCTCGGACATCAGCAGCTGTTCTCCAGTAAGGAACTGAAGGAGGTTAATTCAGAGCTCCTTCATGAGTTTCACTCGTGTGTTTTAATCTGCAGAACAGCAAGCGTGAGAAAATTACAGAAAGGTGTTTAGCAGAAAATGAGCTCAGCTGGCCGGAGAGATTCGGGCTAAATTACAGGAGCGTTCAAAAACACCCTCATGTGACCTAATGCTGTTTACGCGTCTTTGTTTCTTGGCATCTTGAATTCCTCAGCGAGGCTGGAAACAAAGCCGTCTGAAGCTGGAGCAGAAAACAATTCACATTCAGGCAGCCCGGCCATATGCCCACATCTCCCTCAGAACTGCATCAGACCCGTGCAATTACACATCTGACTAGAAACGAAATGGATTTCGGGAACCTGACAGGTGGATTAGGTACGGCCTACGCCCGCATGGATTCGCAACATTCCGAATCGGATTTCAGCCACGGTGATCCCACTCACTTCAGCAATCAAGAGCAAACCAAACTAATGTCTGAGGTTTAAATAAGACCTTAAATAAGTCCTCTCTAATGATGGTCTGATCATTTACAGCAGATGTTCTGCACCTGATTCTGATTTCTAGTTTGGAATGATGGTTAAAGACGTTTCTTTAGTTGTACGCGTTCCGTTATATCACCTCCGTCTCTCAGTGTAGTTACAGTGAAGGTCAAATGTCCAGATGATACTCTTAAAGGTGTTTCACGTGGAGGTCTGCAGTTCATTAAATACAGATGTAGTCTCACATCTTTAAGCAGCTCAGTCTACATCACATCGGTTCCCCCAGTCAATGTAACAGTGTGTGGCGCCAGACAACGAGCTGGAAGCCTTCAACCCATTTTAATTCCCCGTTAATTCACTCGCACAAACAACTCTCCAGCACACAAACACAGGCTGCATGCAGCTCCGTGGCAGGACTGTTATTTACAGAGCAGAGACTAATGACCAGAGCACAGCCTGCTGTTTTATGAGCACGAGGAGGTCTGTCAGAAACACATTTATCACCACAGGCCTCTCAATGCCATGTCCTCCAGGAGAGAGAGACATTTTCCCTCCAATTTACTCAGGTCCAGTTCCATCCGCGAGCTACAGCTACCTTTATCGGATACAACGCTCCCGAGCAGGGAAGGTGATGAAGCACGAGGCAGGCCGGCGAAGGCTGACACCGTAAATATCTATATATGGAGCTGTAGTGTGTGTGAGACCTGTTACGCAGGTTACCATTTGTTTAGGATTTAAATCCAGTAAAGAGTGTAAGTGGGTTGTCTGGGTGGAACTGGTTCCGTTTCCGGAGGAACGACGACGGAGAAACATCGTAATTAAAGGTTATTATTTAAATAAACAGTCAACAATATCATACATCAACATCACACTCTGTTCAGATTGATCATCTTGTACATATTGAAATACAAGTATTTTAGTCAGAGTGCTGAAGCCTAGTGTGCACATACACACACACACGCACACACACGCACACGCACGCACGCACGCACACACACACACCTTTACACTCAAATTAACAATCAATGGCGATTTCTCATTCAGGTAACGTTTCTGTCTGACAGTTCTCCTGACACAACAGGTCAGTGTGTGTGTGTGTGTGTGTGTGTGTGTGTGTGTGTGTGTGTGTGAAGTAGGCCCAGCAGAAATAGCAGAGAGGAGGGGTGAGCAGTGTATAATTGTTTTTCAATCGATACAGAGCAGAAAGCTGCAAACTCAAACTCTGCCCGTCAGATCTGAGTCAGCCTCAATCATTACTGAACACACACACACACACACACACACACACACACACACACACACACACACACACACACACACACACACACCTTCACACTCAAAACTCTCTCTGTTTTTTTCTTTTTTTTACACAAACTCACTTTCTCACCTTTGACTGTGCCATGACAGAATATGGAGTGTGTGTACGTGTGTGTGTGTGTGTGTGTGTGTGTGTGTGTGTGTGTGTGTGTGTGTGTGTAGAAATGCTAGAGTGGAAGGCAGTATTGATCAGTCTTTGCTTTGTATTTCTTTTTTTTTATTAGAAAAACGACTCTAATCTTCAAAATGATTATTTATTATCGACGTCACTGTTTCACTGTTTACATCAGAGATAAAGACCGTGTGCATTCAGGCTTCATCAGCTTGTATATCTGATGGTGATGATGATCGAATGCGGTTGAGAGATCCCTGAACGTGACCTTCGGGGGGATAATGTGGATATTAATACAGTAACAGTTTCACACAAACATGGTTCTTTATTTCAGGCCTAAATAAATAAATTCAATTCAAGCCCAGAACAGCATGTACTGGGTCCAGTAGCCTTTCAGTGTGGCCTCAAACTTCTGAAGCCCCCCAGCAGGAGATAAACTGAGCTTCAAAGACGGCCATTACGTAACCCATTAACGACCCTCTACTTTTGCTGGACTAATGAGGTCTGATGGAACAGATGAACACAAATGGTTTAATCCAGAGTGGGTGACCAGCTCTGGCTCTGAAACCCTGTTACCACATCATAGGAGGCAGTGCTAAAGCCTAAGCTCAGCCAATTAGGCCTGATGTGATCAGCGCAGACAGATCGTTTAATCAGGTCTGCCGCCGAAGCTGATGGGACAGGGGGACGGCCAGGGCAGACAAATGAGGAAGAGTAACGGTCTTTAATAACCACAGTCCATTCATTAGTGCCGCATCTGCCCACGTCTCATCCTGTTAACTCACGTGAGATAGATGTGCAGACGTGTATCTTCTTTAAAACTACACCGCGAGGAGGAGGTGATATAACGTAATTACAAGAAAAGCACCCTCTCTCCTAATAGCTGTTTCTCCTCCTCCGTCTGAAATAATGTCTGTGAGATGTTTCTAGAACCGGCTACCGTCTCTGACATCGACCGGAAGAACGACGTTCCCACTCCTCCATGCGGAATTCTTTCAGCTCTGTGAGGTTTCAGCGTTAGTCTTTGTACACACGCTCTTCCGTTCTCCTCAAACCCCCTGATACAATAAAGATCTCATAGTGGTTTCTATGATGGAGAGATCTCCACACCCTGCTGCAGCAGAGCAGCTCCAAACCATCACACTCCCACCACCATGCTTCACAGCTGCTATGAGCTTCTTCTGCTCAAATGCTGTGTTTGGTTTGCTCCAAACATGTCTTCTGATATGTGTCCAAATAATTCAGCTTTGGATTCATCTGTCCAAAGCACATTGTTCCAGAAGTTCTGCTCTTTGTCTAGATGTTCTCTGGAGAACTGGTTTGGTCTCTTTCTGATGGTAGAAGCTGCTCTTTGACATCAGCTGTGGTGAGAGCTACCTGCAGGTCTGTGATGAACATTTTAGGATTGTTGGATCTTCTTTGCTCATCTTGTGGTTCTGCTCTTGGGCTGAAGGTGCTAGGACGGTCAGATCTGGCCATGTTCTCCACTACTAAATGATTTTCAGTTTTTCAGACATTGACTTTTGAAGTTATATCACCTCCAAACTCCAGATGAGATCATTTGTCCGTATGTTTACATACGAGAAACACTTTGGCCCACTTTACCCGTATTGAACCAAACCCTCAGAACTGAGCACTGTGAACGTTATCGTGTGAGCATCACCGGATCACATCTGAATAAATCGTTAATTGTGTGTCATTGCACTTCAGAGGGTTTCTTTTCCAAACAGAGCTTTTTCACAATAATACTGTGCGAGAGTGAATCAGACAGACGAACAGAGAGATGTTTCATTAGCACCTCTAACAGGGCCTATCAGGGAGCTCCACTTAAACACCATTAAAGACCCGAGTACCGAGCTCGAACCAACAGAGTTGAATAAAGTGCCATTCGGTGGGAATTAGCTGAATACACTGTATACAGACCCTCTGTTCGTTTCCATGGAAACGTGAAAGTTGCTGGCTACACTAAAAGCTTTTTGCAGTATTATCTGACATGGGCCACTTAGCCTTCTAACCCTGACACTCTCCCTCTCACACACACACACACACACACACACACACACACACACACACACACACACACACACACTCTTTGAACATCATGACACATGTAAATGAAATGTCACCCAGAAGACCCTATTACAATGTGACCGTAGTGCACATGACTCGACGCCACCGAACGAGAGACTGTCAGCTCTGTACGGGAATTTCACACCATTTCTTGATCGACTTATTTCATGTGGAGGAATTAAGTCAGCTGCTGCTTATACGAACCTGCGGGAAAAAAGAAAACAGTGGCTACGTTCACACACACCCTAATAATCCGTTAATATTCCCATTAAAGCCTCAGTCGGAATTCAACACGTCCGTGTAAACACTTCAATCGGAACAGAGCAGTCCGATCGAGACCATTCGGATTAAACATTCTATCCGATCGAACGAGGTATCCGGGTTCATTCCCAATCGGAATGTTTAAGCACGTTCTGAGCTTTTGCATCACAGTGGGTGTTTAGAAAGTCGGACATGGTGGGAGCGAATAACTGGTCTGCAGAGGAGACAACGTTTATGATGGGCAGAATCGACGGCCAGAAAGCGTGCAGTAACGAGCTGCTCAGCCGAGTTCAAATGAACTGTAGAGCAAATTAAGAACAGATGGAAGTTTTGGAAAGTCAGTGTAAATCTGGTGTCTACAGTTCATTTTAACAACGTTATGGACAAATTCACTGATCACGGATGAAAATGGCGTGGACGCTGGGTTTGCTGATGACCTGCTTGCCCTGATGTTTTTCGGACAGTAAGAGTTTCCTCCTTAAACACCTCCAACAAAGATCAAAGTTTGGTGATGATATTTTGGAATTGTTGGAGTAGCCTAAGTAGCCTCCCACATTACGTCCCCTGCTCTCGACGCTAGGGGGGAGAGATCATCCACGTTTCTTCCGAGTCATGTGACGATAGCCTACCGGCTCTTTTCAAACTGCCACCATTTGTATTGTTGCCGGACTTGGAGGAGAACACCGGATCCCCGGATCTGACACAATGGACGGCAGACGCCTGCATCGACCAGCAGAACACTTGTGAGATGTGGGAAGAGCGCCATCTACCCACCCCCTGAGGAAGAGCAAGCCAATTTCTCTCCCTCTGCACTCCGACTGCTGATAGAAAATTTAAATTCTATGAATTGTGTTTATAAATGATGTTTAAAGATGTTTCTTCAGTTGTGTGTTTAGTTATATCACCTCCATCTCTCACTATAGTTAAAAAAAAATTATGGAGTGTCCTAACTTCTTCCACATCACCCAGTGCTGTTTGCTTTCTTGAGAAGCCTGTCCAGCCCTTTCTGCATCCTGAAATGAATCCTCCATCTTGTGAATTGGATTTGGGTGAAATCACCCAGTGAGGCTTAACATTCTCGGCACAGTCAGACTCAGTGACAGTTATGAATGTGGTAGACATAATAACAAGGGTGAGCAATTTGCTGCTACAGCTCTAGTAATTGCAAATTGCAGTGTCTGGGACAGACGTCGGGACACATTTAACAATGTAGGTCAGTTTATTGACACCAGTGTTTATTCCCATTTAGTGCCGAAGTGAAAGTGTTGTCTGCACACGTCTGTAAACAGCAGTGAAATAATCAAAATCAAGTTGCGCAGAAACTGGGTGCCAGTGTGAAAAGATCTCTTGGTAACAGCCGGCACAGAACGACGCCTGAACAACAGCATAAATCTTCATGATTCAGTGTCACGGTGTGATTTACTGTTGACAGAGTGAACCTGGAGAATGATGGTTACAAATGCATAACCTCAGTTATGAGAGAGGACAAGGCCAAAGTCACGGCTACACACGATGCAGATCAATACAATCAATATGATCGTTAGAGTGATCAGCGGCCTACATTGGGGGGGTGGCTAGGGTACTCAAGCTGAGCCTGGGATCGAGGGGGAGGGGTTAATTCTCAGTCTCTGCTTGATTGTCTGGGATGTCAGATGCATTAAAATCAGGCTGACCAATCAGAGCTCTGACCTCATGGCTGTAGACCAAACAAATGAGCATCAAGGTGGTGGCAGAATGCAAAAGCTGATATTGCCGGCTGACGATGAAAGGTTGGAACAGATGTGGACAGCTGGGGAATGACCGTGAGACATTTACAGACACTGTATGTAGCTGGTTTTAATGTTTGTCGAAGTCTATCCTTCACGGCCAATCAGAGCTGCTAATCATAGCTTCCCTCGCTGAGGAGCACTCCTGCATTTATGAGCGTTACGAAAGCTGGCGAATGCCACACCTTCCTTCCTTAACCAATCTCTTGCCCCCACCTGTCTTTACTCACACGCCCCTGCTTTCCAGATGCTGTTTCATCAGTTCAGCTCCGGGGTTGGCTCCCCTGTCTTTCATACCCAGCAGGATCTGAGACAGCCCAGATGTTTCAGGACCTGGGCCACCACCAGTGAGTCTTCTGTTTTATAGTTTCTAGCGCCGTTTATGGAGCACAGAAGACAACATGTCGGACTTGGTGTGAAGGTTTTACTGTGTTTATATGACCATAAACATACACGAGCATCCACGGCCTGGTGGTTTGGGAACCAGCCTTGTGACTGGAAGGTTGCTGGTTTGAATCCCTGAACTGGCAGGGCATGACTGAAGTGCCCTTGAGGAAGACACTGACCTGAGCGCTGAGGATAGGGCTGCCCACAGCTCTGGGCACACTGGTGTGTGAATTCACTAGTGTGTATCACTGTGTGTGGATGGGTAAAATGCATGTATTTCCTGTGTGTGTGTGTGTGTGTGTGTGTGTGTGTGTGTGTGTGTGTGTGTAACACAGTGGGTCAAATGAGTATTAAATAAACCAGATTAGATACACAGTTATGATACATTTTATCAGTAAAGACTCGTCCTGGCCTTTTCCACATTCAACTCCACTAACTCACTGTTCGGGCTGATGGTTGGGTTGGAAAGAAAAAATATTACAGCAGAAGGAAAGTTTTAACACACACACACACACACACACACACACACACACACACACACACACACACACACACAACCCTGTATATTTGAATAAGACTGTCAGAACTGACATGGTCTCGCAGTATGTCAGAATATTGAATATGATGTAAAATAAGCTGAATTATAATGAATCGTTTTCAGTTCCCAAAACTAGACAGATGTGCGTTCTAGTCCAACTGGTTTTACATACACTGTACACGGCAGATATGAATAAAACAAAAGGGTGTTTCGTTTCTGAAACGTCTGACAGAAACTGAACTGAGCCGGCGGTAGAGATGGTAAAGCTGGTCAGCTAGGATGGAAGACAGACGTTCCCACTCCTCCATGCGGAATTCTTTCAGCTCTGTGATGTTTTGTGGTGACTGTGATGATATTTTAGGAGTGCTGGATCTTCTTTAAGCATCTTGTGTCTGCTCTGGCTCCTTGCTTTAAATGTTCTCCACATGTGAATTATTTGGCACTTCTTTCTGAAGGCCTCAGACAGCTCTTTGGATCTGGTGACCATGGTGATCCCACTCACTTCAACAATCAAGGATATAACCAAACTAATGTCTGAGATTTGAATAAGACTGGCTCCTCCAAAGTCCTCTCTAATGATGGTCTAAGCATGGTGGTCCTTTATGCAGTGTCCAGTTAGAGTGGAAAACCGTGGTGGAGCCTATGTTGAGTTCAGCAGCTGAGGCTGTCCGTACATCCCGGCAGGCCTCCTCGCTTCCTCCTGATTAAAAGCTGCTTCACTCCACTCACCACTGACCTGCTCAGCCACCGTGCTGCTCCATAAGCATCTTATGAGCCTTAAACACGGTACCTTCCCTGAAACTGCTTACCACACACTTGCTTTATGACACACACACTCACTCACTCACATGCTACACTAATATAGAGAACATCAAGCAGAGCAGCACAGTAACTCAATTACACACCAGAACACACCACAATCTGATTAGTTTAAAAGCTCCACAGACACTGAGAGAGGAGGTAGGAAGGAGACAGCCCCCCATACACCCACCCACCGACCCACACACTCACACACACACATACACACACACACACAGGTTAATGCATTGCTTCTTTACCCCAGGACTGTTTCTGAGGTCTCTGCGTTCAGGTTTGCTGAATATTCTACCATCTAAATGCTTCAATTGTTGACAAGTATAGTAAGCTTCACTGTGTGTCTGTGTGTGTGTGTGTGTGTGTGTGTGTGTGTGTGTGTGTGTGTGTGTCTTTTTAATGAAGATGAATGCCATGAGGCTAGAGCCATAAATTCCACACATAAATCAGCTCTAATGACCATTTATCCACAAAATTTACTATAAAAATGTGTGTGTGTGTGTGTGTGTGTGTGTGTGTGTGTGTGTGTGTGTGTGTGTGTGTGTGTGTGTGTGTTTATGCACGAGTGAGCATGCTTTTGCAGCCGGTGTGCTCTTAACTATAGTGAAAAATGATGGATGCAATAGAATGTGTGTGGCATGGCTCAGGCAGCTCTTATCCATCAGTCTAATTGGTTAAAATACTTAATGTATTCAAGCAGAGCATTTCTGCAGATCAACAGCTCCAATAATCAATGCAGGAAGCAGAATAAATAGCACACAACAGGCCAAATAAGCCTGGTATTTACACACACACACACACACACACACACACACATCAAGGTAAATGAGTTTGGTATTTAGCTACAGATCTGTTCATTATCCCGCAACTCAGATGAATCTGAAGTAGAGAACATCAGTGAAGGGAGTGTGTGTGTGTGTGTGTGTGTGTGTGTGGTGTGTGTGTGTGTGTGTGTGTTGTTGGCTGGAAGCCAGAATGGATCTCAGAGACTCCACATGGCTCGAATGTGTCTCAGAGTCCGGATGCTGCAGGTTTAAGAGCTCGGCGCATTAGAGAGGACGGGAACCAGGAGAAGCGAGCACCAACGCTTAGGCTGTAATGACACGAACGATGGACAAGATTTTCTGACCTGTAGTTTTCTCGTCCTCATTGGTTTCCATTTCACATAAAACCATATCATACGTTTCTTATATTTTATCTGCCAGCCTGCCTACCCACCTGCCTGCCTTACGGCATGTCTACCCACCTGCCTACCTGCCTGCCTACCTGCCTGCCTACCTGCCTACCCACCTGCCTGCCTACCCACCTGCCTACCCACCTGCCTACCTACCTACCTACCCACCTGCTTAGGCACGTGCCTACCTGCCTACCTACCCACCCACCTACCTACCTACCTACAGCCTGGCAGCAGTAACAATGGACAAATTCGCGCTGCATAGAAGTGAAGGTGCGTCGGAAACCCACGCTGTGTCCTACATCCGGTCCACCCTTTCGGTAGCTTGACCATGCAGGTTGTGACAGGACTAACCTGGCTGTGTGTGATGTAATGTAGTCATCTGTCCCCATCCGCTGTTAAATGAAGGTCAGAGGATGGGTGTATGAATCCACCCAGAAGTGTTGGCGAGTGGTATGAGTACTTATTAATTGGGCAAAAGTACTTTAAAGTTTGTAGAAAAGACCATTAAATCCATCAGCTTCCGACCGAGACATTTAACGTCAGATTTCCTGTGCAGGCTTTTATGAACTGCTAATGGAATCTGCAAATGTATTATATTGAAATAGTAAAAACCCCCGAGACCTCCAGAAAACTGCCAATAAGCCTTAATTTTCAATAATCAGACGTTTTATTGCTTCTCTATTTCCTCTTAATGTCACGGTAAATGTGATGATGCATTTTATGAGTTTTATTGCTCAGAGCTCCAAGATGAACCCTCCAACGTCCCCATACACATGGCAGACAGACAGACAGACAGACAGACAGAACTGAACAGTGCAAAAGTACGTAATAGATTGCACAAGGTATAAAAATATGCCACTAATATAAAAACTATCAGTCTGAAATTTAGACACACCTACTTTATTCAACCCTTAAAGATAAATAATGCCTTTAAAACACACGATCAATAGACAATATTTCTCTCGTCGTAGGGATTTTGTCTATTTTTCATTAGAAACACAGTGTATGAATAGTATTGGATATAAACACCATATTGAGGTCTGTATGCAGCCACACTTGATTCTATCATTGTCTCGAACCTCGTATAAACCTTCCCTGGACAGTAGAGACTGTCACTCCAACTAAACCAGGATGAGCTCTTTAATACCCTTGATATCAGAATGAACGAGATGCTGTCCCAATATTTATGCCCATATAGCCCATGTTGTAATTAGTGGATATGATTTTAATATCAATATCAAAAGAAGTAGCCGAGTTATGTCTCTATAATACACTCCAATCCTGGACACACTTTAGGAAAAGCAACCAAATGCAAAGGTTTGACATCAGTACTGGTCTATTGATATGGATACAACATCTACCAGTAGATGACAGACTGGTAATGACTGTTCAATGGAAGAAATAAGAAAGGCGACGGCTCCTCTTACAACTAGGCGTGCACACATTGGTCCAATGGGGCGAGAAGCGAAGAGAGAGAGATAGAGAGAGAGAGAGAGAGAGAGAGAGAGAGAGAGAGAGAGAGAGAGAGAGAGAGAGATGATTAGAGCAGCAAATCAAACTTAAAGCACCATATTTCTACACCTGGACTTAATCATCTGTATCTCACATGTTCATAAGATAAGCAGATAAAAGTCACCTGGCTATAAATACCTGCAGAGTGTGTGATGGGACTCATGGATTGAGAAAAGGTGGGACAGTGCAGTGAATGTCTCCTTGAATGTGTGATAAAGGTGGAGGGAAGCGTCGTTCATACTGGTCTACCAACAGTGGCAGCATTCCTAGTCTACAGGACACTCTACTGAGAATGTGGTCCAAAGACCAAACTGATGGACATGTGTGAGCCTGTGAGTCCCGTCACACACCCTGCAGGTATTTATAGCAACACACAGTTAGGTTCATGAAGCGGCCAATCAGAAAGGATTAGTCACTGGGCAGATGTTCCCCACAGTAATAGACTTAAGTTACATGTTATGGACATCCCGTCCACAGTTAAAGACGCCTGTCATAAAAGTGGAAATTTAAGCCCGTTCTTGGCCTGACCCAAAAGCGCCCAGAGGACAGGAAGTGTACTTAACGTGTCTGTCTCCAGAGAAGGTGCAGGACATTTGTGGTCTCTACATTTATGAGCAGTAATTAGTGGTATTTGACCTTTTCACTTACAGGTCTATGGCAGTCCCACACACACACACACACACACACACACACACACCGTAAGACGAGCAGCTGAGCGTCTCTAAAAGCAGTTCACCATAGTCAGCAGTTCTTCGTCTGGCTAGGCTGGTTATTCCCAGTGGTCTGTCTGGATAGTGGATACCACTCACCCTTATTCTCCAGTTTAAAGGGATATTCCGTCACTGGATTAAAACCTCTTTCCCAGCGCTCTCATTCCACCTCTGTTTGATAGATTTTCCCGTTATGGGATTTAAAAGGGGGACGTGAATGGCACCGAGGCCCTTCATGTGCAAAAATAGTTTCGGTCTCAAAGTCTTTAAACATTGACATTAGTTCAGGAAACTGGAAACGGACGGAGCAGCTCGATTCAGCGTCAGCTTACAGCCATTTTCCACCCCAACCTACAGATACCCAATCATGGTGTTTACAACATCTTATTCACACACACACACACACACACACACACACACACACACACACACACACACACACACACACACACATGAGTGGTCAGGTCTCTAGCATTGGTGTTACCAAGGTTACCACTAATGAACTTGCAGAAACACACAGGGTTGACATCCCATAATGAGCAGCCACAAACACAGTATTGATCACACAACTGACTTCAACATAAGAGCAGGGTACCTTCACAACTGAACCGATTTGGTACTGGTCTGTTAAACGATCTTGTTGCTTTTGTCAAACCGATTTATGCCACTGATATAATTATTATATAATAGTATAATAATGTGACTTCAGTTAGTCTTATCATCCAGAGCCTACCTCCAGATCCACTATCCACTTATCCAGAGCGACTTAAGTGCTTTGCTGTTCACTCGGAAAATATCCTTAAACAGCCTGTAGAGGCTCGAATTGAGAGATTCCTCAAGTTAAGACGCTGCCAAGTACAATCGGCAGATTAGAGACCAACAAGACCCACTAATTAAAACCCTTTAATGAGTGAAATGTTCTGAAAGAGATGGTCTTCAGTCTGTGTTTGAAGACAGCGAGTGACCCCCAGAGGAAGTTTGTTCGCCCACTTTGGTTCCAGGATAAAAAATAAAAAACAGTCTGGATGCTTGTCTTCCTTTATCTCGAGGGATGGTGGGTCAAGCCGAGCTGTACTTGATCTGCCAAAGATTGCATTCCAAGTGAACTTTCTGCAAGTTTGCAAAAAACCTGCATTATTCCGTACAGCTCAGACGAACGACAGACTTAAAGGACCTCATGGCCTTGTGGACTGTCCAGGCATAATTCAAGTGACGGAGGCGTGAGTAGGCGACAAAGCAAGCAAGCACTTCTATCCCTCATGGACAAATGCATTTCCGTGGGTTGATTCTGACCCCTGACCCATCTCTCAGAGATGTTTTACAGTCTGTGGATTTACACAGACAAAACTACACTGTTCTCTGCTGAAAGAACAGCGTCGCTAAGGGATGATAGTAGGTCGTTTACACTTTTACTAACGTTGTCTGATCACATTCATACTAAAAGTGGACCAATGAGTCATTTGCTCCCCATTCTCCATCATACAGTGGACTAACATAAACAGCTGGAGTTGGGATTAAGATCTTGTTTAGGAGCTTTTTCCATCATTCTCAAAGAGGACAAGTGTCTGAGAGCTCCCAAGTAAACAACCGTCTAAGCACTGGACCTTTCAACAGGTCATAGTAAACTAACTCCTCAGTGATCTGCTATGTTGGTGGGTTTCCTCCCATGAACTGCTTCCAACATTTCTTTTCTTATTTCTTATTAATGACTTGTGTGATTAGGGTCATTGTCTTGTTGCATGATCCACATTCTCATGAGATTCTGCTCAAGATACAGATATCTTGACATTGTCCTTTACAATTTGCTAGTATAATTCTGAACACATTCTATTCATTCACTATTAATTTATTGAGGCATCAAAATAGTCCCAAACCATGATACCACCTCCACCATGTTTCACAGATGGAATAGGGTTTTCCTCTCATTTACTGTAAATGAAAAAGGTCTCATCTGTCCATAAAATATTGTCCATGTGATCTTAATCAAACTGCAGATGGGAAGCAATGTTTGTTATAGAGAGCAGCAGCTTCTCCTTGCAACCATGCCATGCTCATCATTGTTGTTCAGTGTTCTCCTGATGGTACGAACATTAACATTAGCCAACGTGAGAAAGACCTTTAGTTGCTTAGAAGGTCCTTCAGAGGACAATATTGGTCTAACTTGATTGGTGGAGTCTAGTCTTATGAGCATCACCTCTTCTTCTGAGCTCCATGATACATATCTTCCATGATATATTTCCACAAACGTGTTGTGAAGATCAGACATCACTGAAAATCATAAAGGGTTTGCAAACTTTTAATCTCCACTGTATTTATTAAAGATTGCAAAGATGCTACTCCTCCCCGTCCCCATCTCTCCTCATCTCTCCCCATCTCTCCCCGTCTCTCTCCGTGTCTCAGTGTCTGGCGACTGCCTGGCTGAAGAGCTCTTCCTCTCTCTATAAATAACCGCTGCTCCAGCGTACGTTCCAGGCTTCGCCTCTTGCCCCGGTGTGGGCGTGTGTACGTCTGGCTCTTTTCCCACTTTTCTCCCAGCGGGTGTGTCCACAGAGGAGCTTCCTGAAGAGCAGTGAGGGGTCATCTCCCCAAAACAGGCTTTTTGTCTGAGTGTGTGTGTGTGTGTGTGTGTGTGTGTGTGTGTGTGTGTGTGTGTGTGTGTGTCTGTGCGTGCGTGCGTGTGTGTGTGCAGAGGGTAAGGGAACAGAATCAGATCAATAGACAAGCAGACTTTCGTTGTATTTCGAGTGTTCAGGGCCTGTCGAAATCACACACACAGGTTTGCTTCTGCTCGTACGCTGTCGGGACGAAGGGAGTGTGTGAGTGTGAGTCGTTGCCCTTCAGGACTGTTTACTGTTTAGTGAAATGAATAGAAATGTGTAAATGTGCACGATTCTGAAAGCAGGCCAATACGTGTGCATGTAGACGTCCACGAGTGCAGCAGTGAGGGGCAGTTCTGACCATGAGTGGTCATGACACAGGTCAGCTGCTCAACTGCAACTTATTTATGAATCAATGGGCTTCACTGCTGATATGAACTGAAATTCATTCACTTATTTAACAATAATAATAATAATAATAATAATAATAATAATAATAATAATAATAAAAATAATAATAATAAAAGAGTTCATAATCATATGTTCCAGTGACACTGCTTTCCCATTTCTTTAATTAACTATTGTTACATTATGCAACTGGAGCAGTGAACAGCGAGCAGTGAACAGCTGGAGCAGTGAACAGCGAGCAGTGAACAGCTGGAGCAGTGCTACGTTCCCTCATTGTGGATTTTAGCGTGGTAGTCTTTTGCTGTCTGATGCCCACAGGTGGAAATCCAGTGATCACAGCTTATATAAGCCTGGTTTTAACAGCACTGAATGTGTTAAAAACATCACATTATTAATGTGTTCACTCTAACACCTCAATTAGGAGTGCAGCGGGTAGAGGGGGTGGACACAGGACAGAAAAGGCTTCATGTCTTGCACCTACGGCTGTCAATGTACGTGTCTAGAGTCATTTTAGCTCACAGTCGAGTCATTAATGTCTATTTAATTCAGTCATTTGCATTCTGAACTGAATGGCTTCAGCCTACATTTCTGATTATTTCTGCTGGAGTGTTTAAACACCGTGTCCACTCACTGTCCACTCTATTAGACACTCCTACCGAGTGTCTCCACCTTGTAGTTGTAAAGTCAGAGACAGAAGCTCATCTGTTTGTGTTGGTCGTCCTCTAGTCCTTAATCAGTGCTCACGGGACGCTTTCAACTGGACATTTCTGGTTGGTGGACTTTTCTCGGTCCAGCAGTGACACTGAGGGGTTTAAAAACTCCACTCATAGCAGTGAATGTTGAGAATCGACTGCTGGTGATGGCTGGTCATCTGGAGGCAACCTGCTTAAAAACCCTGGACTTTAAATGTGCTGATCTCAAACTAAATCACATGGTAAAAGACACCAAACGAGATCCAAGCATAAAAGGCCCTGAGAAAGTGGTAAAGTCCCTGTGTGGTAGTTTTCTTGGAAGTTCAACTCTGGTTCTGTGTTGTGTGTTCAGGAGCCTGTGGTCTCCTGTGAATGACTCTGGAGATAAAACGCTTTAATACGTCCAACAGTAAAACTTGCTTTTCAAGCCTAAAAGCAAATTTATTGCAATTTGTAAATCCAGCATAGGTTGGGAAGGAGGAGGTTCTTGTGGCCAGTTTGGTCAGTGGCTTTGGCAGATTGGAAGTCCATATTTGCTGACACATACACACAGACAGTGCAGTTTCAGTGGCTGGAGTCCATCCCTCCAGAGCCCTTCACTTCAGTCCCACTGTGGGGCCGCAGCACCGCTGTGTCTGATCCACTGGTACCAGCACAACACACACTAACACACCACCACCATGTCAGTGTGACTGCAGTGCTGAGAATGACCCACCACCCACATCATATCTGCTCTGTGGTGGTCCTGTGGGGTCCTGATCATTGAAGATCAGGGTGAAAGGAGGAGAACAAAGTCTGCAGAGAAACAGATGAACTACAGTCTGGAATCATAGAACCACAAAGAGAACCTGTGTGATCAGAGGAGCTGATAGGATCACATCAACTGGAAGAAAGATGTTCCCACTCCTCCATGTGGAATTCTTTCAGCTCTGTGATGTTGACGTGTCAATCTTTGAACAGATGATCTTACATTCTCCTCAAGCCCCCTCCAGGTCTCCTCCAAACCAGGAAATATCCACCACCATGCTTCACAGTTAGAGCAGCAGTAGCCTGGAGGTTCAGGAACCAGCTTTGTAACTGGAATGTTGCCAGTTTGATACCCTGAACTGGCAGGACATAACTGAAGTGTCCTTGAGCAAGGTGTCAGCTGTTCCCAGGACATGGTGGATAAGGCTGCCCACCACTCTGGGCATGTTTGCTCACTGCCCCCTAGTGTGTGTATTCACTAGTGTGTGGACGGGTCAGTTCCAGAGGACAAATTCCCCTGCGTGCAGCACAGTGGGTCTATGAGGTTATTGTGTTCCCAGATAATTCAACTTTGGATTCATCTGTCCAAAAGTCCTGCTGTTTGTCTTTACCCTTATGTCCTGTGGTGACAAGTTAGGATTTTTTGAGACTTCTTTACACATCCTGCAGTCTGCATTTGGGCTGAACTTGCTAGAACTTGTACCTCCATTTCTCAATTTAGTTAAAATGAAGATTGAATGTCCATATGTTTGTTCTGGCTAACCGAGTTCTGGCAGATATTCTCCTGGATCTAGAGATCACTCTGTGGGAGTAACTATTTTTGAAGTTAACCAGAGTGGACCTTAGTGACCTGTTGTTTACATTCCATTGCAAGAAACCCAGAAGAACCCTATTAGACTCTAATATGAATTAAATATCATCCAGTTCTTAAACCAGTGGAACGAATGACCACAGTTATTTCTTTTCCTTACTTTAACTCACTGTATGTTGGAAATGCATGACTCTGTGAACCGGGACATTTTTAGAACATGAAGAATGAAGGAAACAGTTTGTGCTGTTGATATAAACAGCTTTCCAGGTTATTTTGTGGTACAAATCTAATAAAAACCCTGAAAGGCTTGGCTTTTCTTTTTATTGAAGTTATATATAAGCAAGGTTAGCTTAGAAAGGAGTGGGGAAACTTATATAAGCATGGTCCTTGGTTCAGGGTCTTCAACTGGTGAAATGAGTTGTCTTGCTTCTCAGAATGACCAAACGACCGTCTATTCTACACATTCGTATCAAAATGTTGATGGCAAAAAGAGCAACGGGTCTGATACCGGCCACACTAATGTATGTACAAGCATTCCACCCCCTGCCCTCCTACACAAACAGAAAAATCGCTTTTTGAGTCTATTTAACCTCAAACAACCCTACAAAGAGAGCTCCTTTCAGCACAAATGCACTCTTTCATGTGTAGTGACCTCTGTCCTCTGGCAAGTCTTGCCTGTGTCTGCAAACAGCCAACGAAATCTTACAAACACACAGACAAGTGTGCTTTCTATCCACCGAGTTTTTATGCTTCTAAAATGTCCAAAATTCAAACATCCATCACACGTTTCTACACTAGGACGAGGTGTGTGTTCTCATAGACAAATAGTCACTAAACACACACTTGTCTGTACACATACTGAGCGAGGACACACTTTTTTTCCTCCCATGAATGTAGACGTGCCAATTACCCAACCGCATTATAGTATTCCCCCTGTCACATGTGATGCTCCCAACACTAGGGGGAGAAGATGAGCACATGCCTCCTCTGATACATGAGACAACAGCCTGTCGCCTCTGTTCGAGCTGCAGTCATTTGCATCCTCACCAGACAGCCAACACACTCTGAGGCAATGGCTAACAGATGCCTGTGCTGACCATTGAGTGTGATGTGGCGAGAGAGTGCTAATTTTGCTCTCCCTCTGATGCCGGCTGCTGATGGCAAGCAGCATGACCCGGGATTCGAACTCACAAACCTTGGATCATAGTGGTAGCGCTGTTACACTTACACCAAACATTTTCCACCACCTCGTACTCCACAACAGTGTCCAGCTTGTTTAAGGCAGTTGATCAGTTGGCACAACTTGCTCTATGGAAACACCAGTTTTTAAGGGTTGCTTTTGGCATTCCCAAACAACAATGCAAAGCTCATTGGAACATTGGCTCTATACTACACTCTCCCAGAACTGCCTCCCATCTGAGGTGGACCTTGGGTTCCCCTGCCACCCCCCTTGGTTGCCCACCTTCTGGCACTACAGGAATTGGACTAGTTTCCCAACCTGCCACCCTATTACTATATGACCATCATCAAACCATCATCATCATCACACCAGTACACCTGAGCATTATAGCAGACATGGTGGTCCAGTGTCCCCTTAACCATAATGTATGACACGTTTGACCAAAGGAGGAGGGGTCCTCCTCTGGTTTCTCTCAAGGTTTCTTCCTAATCATGATCACCTACATCATCTAATGATGCATCACAGGACTTTTTTTTAATGAATTTTTGTTTCATATTCAACTGTTACACTTAACTGTCTGAATGGAAACCCGACTACAGTTCTACTAAAACATAGTGCGACACACTTCAGTCGTCTATCAGTTCATCTGTTTGTTCTTCTAGAATTCATTAATGAACTGACAAACCAGCATTTCGCTCTTTCTCTTCCATTCCCTCCCAAACATTTTAGTAGCTGGCGCCTCACATTCCATCTCTGATTTCTAAAATGCAAACGAGCTGATAATTACCGTCTCTTTGAACTCCAGAACGACGTTCACTAAAATCAAACGATTATGTTTTCACTGACGCTGCCTTACCCCAGTCAAAAACTGCCACACCGACATCCTACCCAATTTATTAATGATCAAATAATGAAGAGCAGGACGTGTAAAGAGCATCACACTCAGGCGTCTGACTGACTTCAGACCCCAGGCAGGGTTTTAATTAAAGCCTCTTAATGAAAATAAAGCAGCGCAGGACATTTGAGAGCTGAAAAGATCGCAGACGGCTGCTGATTACGCACAATTACAGCATTAAATATAGTACACACTGATCAACCATAACATTACTACCACCTTGTTTCTACACTGTCCATTTACTCAGCTACTCCTACCATAGAGGAGCACTTTCCCCAGACCCCACCGGACCACCACAGAGCAGGTATTATGTGGGTGGTATATCATTCTCCCACAGACAGCAGTGCTGCTGGAGTTTTTAAACCGTCCACCAACCAGAAACATCCATCTGACAGGGTCCTGTGAGCACCGATGAAGCGCTAGAGGAAGACCAAACTTTTTACACCAAAAGAACCCTGGTTCGTGAACTGGTTCCGTGCTTTTCAGCGAACCAGCCCACGTTCACCCCGGTTTTAGTGGAACCAAGGATACGTCGCAGAACACATCATCAACAGAGGGTGCTGCACAGTGTCAGTAAACGGAAGTGAGAAGACTGTGTTGCAGATGTTCTCCAAAAGCAAACATGGATCAACTTTTGGAGATAAGAAGACACAGAAGAAGACACCGTACGAAATGAACGGTATGTCATTGATCTTGTACTAACTAGACAACCTACAACCTACTAATCCTCTCAAGGTTTCTTCCTAATCATGGTCACCTACATCATCTAATGATGCATCACAGGACTTTTTTAAATGAACGGTATGTCATTGAACACATCACATGACAATTGTTTTGTGTTTGCATTGTTGTTTGTTTGAATACAACAACGGAAGAAATATGAAAGAATCGTAATCAAGGTTTATCGTGATACTGACGTGGGTCATACTGCACAGCGCTATGTTCGAGCACCCATTTCACAAAGAGACTGGTAAAGAATTTGGCTTCCTGTGGTTACAAGACATTGCTTTTGGCTTCCACTGTGAGAGTCGGGCCTCGGAGTGTAATAGAAAGAAAGTCTATAATGAGGGTGTGATCAGCCTGTAACAGCCCCTCAGAGAGGAGCACTCAGATGCTTTTATGCTCACACACATTCACACCTACAGCCGTCCCATTTCTATGCTCCCTGTCCCCTGAAATCACTCACCCTGCGTCCCCCACCGCTCGCCTTACATAAACTGCACTGTCCTCTCACAGCTACCGAGGCTCCCCGAGAACACTGTCTTAAATGTCTTTCAGTTATTCTAAAAAACAGAAGTGTGTGATAGAATACCGCAGTGCACTCGTCTGAACTTCAACTGCTTATTAACTGTGTAACGTCGCAGTTGTTCTTCCTCTCCCGTCAGTCATACTTCCAGCTCGGTGGTCATTCCCAGTCTCCAAGAATCTCCGAAAACCCAAAGTATGGTTCTCTCTCCACCTCAAACTGTCTGACTGATATTACAGCGACTCAGCTGGGTACGGACTCGGTGGCTTGGAGGCCTTTCTACAGACATATCTAGGCCTTGATCTAGTGAATATGTGGTGTTCACTTGTGCTTTTGAGAACCAACAGAACATTGGATCCGAGGCGTTCTTGGCTTCATAACTCAGGATCAGAATAACCTACAGACATGATTCATATATCAATGTGCAATGGTGCAAATCCACTCCGACAAATGCCTACACACACACACACACACACACACACACACACACACACACACACACACACACACACACACACAAATACACTCACTGATGGGACGAGAGAAGGGGGTGGGGTTATGATGTCACATGAGTACACTACTACTACCACAACTACTACCACTACCACCTCCAGCACTACTACTACTTCTACCACCACCACCACTATCACTGCTGCTTCTACTACTACCACAACCACCACCGTTTCTATGACCACCACATTACTGTTACTACTACAACCAACACCAATACTACTACTACTACTACTAATAATAATAATAATAATAACAATGATCATAACAATAACAAACAAATAATGAAGAACATTCAGATTTTATACTTTGTTTGTATTATAAATATCTAAACATAAAATATTCTTTTATATATATATTTGTGATTATTAATTGTGAATTGTGATATGCATTGTATTGCCAGATTGGCAGCTCTATGCTTCACACATTTTCACCTTGAATTTCACCGACATACAGTACTGGATTACTTCTTCTACTGACAGAGAAGAGGTAAAACACACACACACACACACACACACACACACACACACACACACACACACACACACACACCCCAACTGATTAAATGATCATACCAACAGACCTCCAAGCATGTTTTCCTGATAAGAGGAGGTCAGAGAGGACACAAGGAGAACGATAAAAACAGAGGAACAGACACTGTATAATTGAGGTTTTCCTCAGTGTGTGTGTGTGTGTGTGTGTGTGTGTGTGTGTTTGTGTGTGTGTGTGTGTAGGAAATGATTTATGGAGTGTGGTGTAGTACTCTTGTTCTACAGTGTACACAGAATAAGATGTTACCCCTCTGAACACCCCAAGAACACCTTTGTCATTTAATCATCTGGACATTTGATCTTCATTGTAACTATGCTGAGAGATTGAGATGATATATGAAGAACAACATCAGCTGCTGATGATCAGACCATCATTAGAGAGGACTTTGGAGGAGCCTGTCTTATTTAAACCTCAGACATTAGTTTGGTTTGCCCTTGATTGTTGAAGTGGGTGAGATCACCATGGACAGATCCAAAGAGCTCTCTGAGGCCTTCAGAAAGAAGGTCGTAGATGCAGACGAATCTGAGAAGGGATTCATAAAGATCTCAGAACAATTAGAAATCAGCCATTCCACTGTCCGGAATATCATTTACAAGTGGAGAACATTTAGAACAACTGCCCACATGACCAGATCAGACCGTCCTAACTGCCCAAGAGCAGAACCACAAGATGAGTGAAGAAGATCCAGCAATCCTAAAACATCATCATGGACCTACAGGTAGCTCTCACCCCATGTATCTACCATCAGAAAGCTGAAACATCACAGAGCTGAAAGAATTCTGCATGGAGGAGCGGGAACATCTTCTAGTAGATGTCAGAGATGGTAGACGGTTATAGAAACTTCTAACTGACAGTATTTCAGCCAAAGGAGGAGATACCAGAAGGTACTTTTCCTCACAAGAAGACTGCATCTCTAATAATTACATAAAAAAAACCTTATCACCAGTAGCTTGAAGCCAGTTGGTAATACAGATCATTCTGGAGAAACTTGGAATGTCTCTAAGTGCATGAACTAAGTGAGAGCACTGAGTCGGAGTGTGTTGGAGGCTGTTACGGCCTGTTTAGGGTCATCCAGCATTGAGATGAATGGCTGTTTACCAGTCAAAGTGCTGACATGGGACACACACACACACACACACACACACACACACACACCAGACATCCTCAACCTTCACAACCATCAGTCAAGCTCGTCACAGGCAGAGAGCTTTAACAGGCCTGCGTCAGTTATTATACCTTTGACTCGATTATCAGCACATGATGGACGGAGAACGTAAACGAAACGCTTTAGATAAACAAAGACCAACGTTATTGAGCAGCGATTCACGGGAAAACTGTCATGCATTAAGCAATTAATCTGAGGTGATGACACTTAAATCTCTAACATCGCAACAATCCCAGTCTACACAAAGAGCACGCGCTCTTTAAATATGGACAAGCTGTTCCCATAGCAACACCCGTCAAACAGGCTCTAATGTTTGCAGTATTGACTTGCACAGAGGAGAGAAGCCCGTACTCAGACAATGCAACAATGGGTCACGTACCCACTATTAGACATGATGAGAACAGGACAGGGGTGCAAGGTGTTTGCAAACTAGACCAATGAAGTGAGCAAATGAAACGAGCTGGATTCACTGGTCGGAATCTGCTTTACTGGTGAAAAAGCATACAAACTGGTTACCATCATTACCAGCTCTTTTACCTTATCAGCTCCTCTGATCACACAGGAGCTCTTTGTGGTTCTATAATTCCAGACTGTAGTTCATCTGTTTCTCTGCAGACTTTATTCTCCTCCTTTCACCCTGATCTTCAATGATCAGGACCCCACAGGACCACCACAGAGCAGCTATGATGTGGGTGGTGGGTCATTCTCAGCACTGCAGTCACACTGACATGGTGGTGGTGTGTTAGTGTGTGTTGCTGGTACGAGTGGATCAGACGCAGCAGTGCTGCTGGAGTGTTTAAACCCTGTGTCCACTCACTGTCCACTCACATACAGGGCAATATGCATATGGACTAAAGACTTTTATTCTGAAATTTGAAATAACCATAAACATAACCTTAAGCCTAGACCTAATATTTCCTCTTAACCTATGTAACGTTAATGAAACGTTAACCGAAACATTACAGCAACATAGACTTCAGCTAAAGTCAACCTAACCCTAAATATGACCTCAATGTAGAATCCAATCATTCTTTCTTTACAAGCTCCATTTAAGGCAGAGGTGGCATTCTATTTATGTACATTCTAATCCCATTTGTGTGCATTTGGCAAAACAGCGCCACCACTTGGACAGGAGCTCATCGTAATGTTAATATGAAATGAGTGTAAAAATCGTGCTGGATGGTTGTGGTTACTCTCACCCCGAGTGTGAGGTCAGAGTAACAGTATGAGTCTCAGGCCCAGTGCATGAGAGTTGCCTGTCCTCTGTGCTCATCAGAAGGTATCTGCCTAAGGTTCAGCAAGTCTGCAGCAGAAGCAGAGACGCGGTGTGTATTAAAGAGTTCTTTTTATCCCCCTCAGCCGTCTACCCACTTCTCCCTAAAGAACGGCCAAACGTGATGCCTGTCCAATACAAAGCATTTAACATGACAGGCTCTGTCTCAGGGAGGGAGTGTGTGTGTGTGTGTGTGTGTGTGTGTGTGTGTGTGTGTGTGCGTGCGTGCGCGTATGTGTGTGTGTGTGTGTTTTTTCACTGTAGGGAAGGACCTGCCAACTGCTGTGTTTATCAGTGTGTCAGACAGCACGTAACAGCCACATCTAAGGCTCTTCAGTCCATCTCCAAGCCACGTTCAATTGAATTCCACTCATTCTTTGAGTCGAAATGCAATAAGACCACTGAAAGCAGCTCTTTACAATCTGCTGTGTTACTGCAGCAGTTTCTGCTCCTGCCTTCTGCTTCATCCATCCCGACAGCCTAGATTTACATATTTACACAGAAACGACACACACTGACCCTCCAAAGCGAGGTGGGAGGCCAGACATTTGAAAACAGTAAAGAAGATTGCATGTTGGTGGGAAAGATCCTGGAACTTATCCCACTGCAGCGTAACGGGTTCTCATCCACAGGACGGGACACAACTCAGACTCAACCTCAGGCTTTGAAGCTCAGCTCATATGATGCAACCTAAGCCTGGGTTATTAATTATGCCGTATAAAAGGCTGAACTGCACCGCCGTTATAATTTCCACACCTTTTATTAGACGTCCAGATCAAGTTATTTTGGCCCCCAATGTGATCTGAGTCTATTAATGCTGAGCATCAGCCGATACTAACTCTGACCTGATCTTTGTGTTAATAATATGGCCCTATAATTCAATAAGGGGTGTGTGTGTGTGTGTGTGTGTGTGTGTGTGTGTGTAATAATCTCCTCATGGCTGTCATAGCTGAGAATAGTATCTGTTAAACATGCCTTGTGGACACCAGACAGCATTCTGGACACCATGGTTAAAACAAAGTCTCGGAACTGGTTCAGAACCAAAATACTCAAGACCCGATCCATGAAAACATGTCTGGATGCTCGTGTGTAAAATCACTGCTCAACGCGGTTCTGAAGGCTCCACTACCTCTGATTCAGAACGGATGCTGTTGAAGAACCACGTTTTTGTACAGTGTTGGTTTCTTCAGCAGGTCAACGCGATGCAGCACGGAGAGCACCATGACGTTTCCATGTGACAGCCTTCTTACTGCAGTGGCACGTAGTAAAGAACGGACTGGATAGAAGCTACTGCCATGGATGCAGAACATGTTTGCAGAACATGCTTCAAATTTGACCAGAGCTTTGTTCGTGAGGTTGCAGCTAAATTCTAAATTCCACCAGCATGTACAGTTTCCACCCTGAGGGTCTAACGTGCTGGATCTTGTTCACACAAACATTCTCGGGGAATGCAGGGCCGAACTTCACACCCTCTACAGTTACTCAGACCACATCTCTGTGATGCTAATTCCAGCCTACAGTCCACTCACCACACGTGCCAAACTGGATCTGAAGCAAATGAAAACTGTCCTCCAGGAGATACGTCTGCTCTTCAGAATGGTTTCAAGCACCCTGGCCAGGACATGTTTAGAGAGGCTATGGCTTCAGGCGACCCTCTCATCCTGGAGGAATATACAAAGTCACTGTGGGCTACGTACGTATGGATGGATGGATGGATGGATGGATGGATAGAGAATAAGAGTAATAATGTGCTCCACTGTCTGACCACTAAGTCATAGAGGGAGTGAGACGTATTGTCCAGGATGGTGGTGTTCTGAAATTGTCCCGGTGTGCATGAACTTCAGGACCTTTGTGCAGTGTTTGTTTCGAGTTGGACGGTGCAAACGTGCGTCGTGAATTACGGGTAACAGATGTGGGAGCGTGGGTTTGAAAGACGTGAAAGAAGGTGTGAAAGACGACACACTATTATGCTGAAGCTTCAGCTGTGAGTCCCTCATCTGTGTGCTTCATCAGCAGTAACTGCAGCACCGCTGTTGTGACGGACTCAAGCCTCCGCTGCCTTCAACCTGTTACGCTTGTATTGAAATTTGGCTAAATTAAATTAAAGTTAACTGCTCGTTAAAATGGTATTATTATACAATAATATCATCATTATATTTTGGTAAAATGACTCGTTTATTACAATAATTTCTGGGACAATGTATCATCCAAGCAAAAATCATCACAGGCCTAATCATACGCTCCATACACAGAACCACGACACGCTCTCAGTGTTTGTGAAAAACCCTCAGCCAGTGCGCTCACGGCCTGCCGTCTTTCACTTTCCGTCTGGTTGCTGCATTAACGTCCACCTCGCCGACTCGACCGATGCGTGGTGAGCAGCCAAAATCATCAAATCCGATTCCACACGTCTTCATTTATTAGACAGCTGCAATATGACCTTCAAAGCAGTGGTAATAGAGTATCAGCGCTTTATCATCAAGCACTCAGATGTGAATTCAGTGGCCCAGCTGAAGCACACTTCCATTAATGTTTTTGGCTGAAGGGTCTTCATTCTTCATTCCCCAGCAGGTCCACCTAATCTCCAAAAACGTCTGTGAAGTTGGTGACTGATTCTGGAGTGAAACCCTGGAGAGCAGCACTGTACAGCTTCCATTCAGCACCGTGAGGTTAACATCCCTGCTTTGTGCAAAATCTGTGACTATTGTGTTTCAAGCTACAGCCATAACAATAAGACTAGCGTGTATTGGGCTGGTATGAGTGGATCAGACACAGCAGTGCTGCTGGAGTGTTTAAACCCCTCGGTGTCACTGCTGGACTGAGTACAGGGCAGTCCACTGACGAACTGCTCCACAGCTCAGCGCTCGGGGGCTTTATACCCCTCTAGCCCACACCTGGAGTCCTATTCTATTGGCAGTGAAACACTTACATACACACTAGGTTGCCATCCCTATCCATGGCATCTTGGAAGCCCTGCTCCAGGGCAGTCATGTCGTGCCATGTCGTGCCATGTCGTGTTCAGGGATTCGAACCAGCGGCCTTCCAGTCATAAGGCTGGATCCCGAACCACCAGACCATGATGGGGTGCGGGGACATCCACAGTGATCTGAATCAGGCCTGAAAGCAGTCTTTGTCGTATGTCACCTAAATGGACAGGTGGACACAATTCCAGACGGGAGCAATTACAAGACGAGGCCATCTTCATTCACTTTGTGTGAGAAGGAGGGAGTGGTGGTGGGAGAGGACAGCAAACAGGAATGATGGAGAGAGGGAGATGGGGCAGCTGTGCAGACTTTCTGGCCCGTCAGTTATGATTAACTAATGAATAAGAGAAACAGGCGTTGAGACCCGTGTGTCTCTCTCGGTACTAAATGACTATACTAATCCATTTACATACCAACACACAGCCCAAACCCTCCAGCTCCCCCGTGTGCGACTCAATTAACCATCCTGGCGTTAACGCGGTAAGATGCAGCTGTATGTACGCTAACGAGGCAGCCCAAGAGTATCTATCAGCACGTTTGTCCTTTCCCATTAACAGCAAGCGAAACTCTGCTCCAGGTGTGGATACAGTCGAGACGTAACACCAGCTTTCCCAAATGAGCCATGGCACGCCTGTGTCCAAAATCACAACTCAAAATGGTTCTGGAGGCAGCGCTGCCTCTGAGGCAGAACAAACGCAATTGGCTCAGATAACTGTAGGTGAAGCTTACTGCACTGTATATGTGAATACAGCTCTGAGGAGCACGGTCAACTGTGTTTGTTCTGCCTCAGAGGCAGCGCTGCCTCCAGAACTATTTTGAGTACTGGTACGAGTCCTCGCTACCAACACAGTTCAACCCATATCAGTTCTGTCCCGTTACTGGACCCCACTATCAGACTGCATTCTATCTTCATGCATGATTTTCTAAGAGTTACAGACATTTACTGCGTTACAAATCGGGTCAGGGGCTAATGTTTGACCTCACAATCAAATCAAACCTGCAGCTGAGGAGCAGCCAAAGGTTGCTCACCACCGGGTTAATATACAACTGTAAAACCTTTAAATGTGACAAGCTTTTGAATACGAATCATCTCCTTCCCTTTTAAAGCCGCTATCTTGGCCATTTCAAACTCATGAAATTCCAATTACCGCTTTGTTAAATCTTCCCTTCTCTGATGCTTGTGGATCCCCCACTCCTGGCTCTCGGCATGAAAGCCTTTAACAACCGTTTAATTAAAGGGAAATTGTGCTCAGCTTATAGACGTCCTGCTGGATTCCTGCTCTGGACCAGCTACCCAGCTTCATTCCGTTCTCCTGCATCTCTGCATCCAGATTCCAACACGTGGCCTCATGTTGTATGTGTGACACGCTCAGATATGTGCACTCTCATCTGGACATTCCATGTCTGTAATGTGATTGTAGGGAATGGAAGGACTCACTTAAAAGTTGTCCCAGCAAAGCCCAGAAGAGTCTCCAGTCTAAGCTTGAGGAATCTCTGGATTCTATTCTTACAAACAGCCCAAGAACATCTTCAAATACACAAAAATCCTAAAATATTATCAGGAGACCTACAGGTAGCTCTCGCCACACTTGATATCAAAGTGCATCTCCATTTAGAAAGTGACCAAGATGCTTTGTTGCAGAGCAATGTGCTTTGAAGCTACAATGGAAGTGGATCATGCAAAATGACAATGACTCAATACTCAAAGTGTTTATTCTGCTTATTTTTTTATTACTCTTATTATTATTATTATTATTATTATTATTATTATTATTATTATTATTATTATTATTTTAATGTAATCATTTGTGATTCTGGTTCTGATTCAAGTGATGTAAAATGACAACGACTCAAATGTTTCTATGCAAAGGTCAGTACCTAAAAGTGCTCCAACCAAAGGACAACGCCTCCCATGAAGATCAAACTGGTTTGGTCTCTTTCTGATGGAAGAAGCTGCACTTTGACATCAGCTGTGGTCAGAGCTACCTGTATGTCTGTGATGAACATTTTAGGATTGTTGGATGTTCTTTACTCGTCTGGTGGTTCTGCTCTTGAGCTGAACTCACTAGGGCGGTCTGATCTGGTCATGTGGCCAGTTGTTTAAATGTTCTCCACTTGTAAACGATGTTCTGGACAGTGGAACTCTGATTTCTAATTCTTTTAAAATTCCTTCTCAGACTCATCTGCATCTACAACCTTCTTTCTGAAGGTGTCAGAGAGATCATGATGATCCCACTCACTTCAGCAATCAAGGGCAAACCAAACTAATGTCTCTAATGTCTCCAAACAAAGTCCTCTCTAATGATGGTCTGATCATTAGCACCTGATTCTTATTTTAGGCCTTTTTCACATGAATAAGGAAGGAAAAAAGAACACTGCACACCACTGCACACCACTCTCCAAGATCTGGTAGAATGCCAAAACTACCCCTGCGAGGTAAGGAGAACTCAAAGCTCTTATCTTTCAGAGAGAAGAGAAAATCAAACTCTTGCATCAGATCTAAAAACAACCTCCACAAGTACTTCTGTCTGTTCTCCCACTGTGAGAAGACCACCAACAACAGGGTCCGAACGGATGTGGAGCTGATCGAGACCTTCCCGCTGAGGCAAGCAAACCAAACCTCACCAATCAAGCTGCAGAGGTCAATGCCCTCATTGCAAAGCTCTAATAGAGTGGACAGTGAGTGGACACAGTGTTTAAACACTCCAGCAGCACTGCTGTGTCTGATCCACTCGTACCGGAACTACAGAAGATGGTAAGATGGTCCTAATGTTATGGATGATCAGTGTCTGTACGTTTGAAAACAAATGTATTAGATTCAGAGGAATAAAGGGACAACATAACCAAGGTCAATTAAACACCTAATTAAATCAGATTTAGAAATAACATCATATTTCTCTGCTTTGGATTTAAATATCTAAACATATGCAAATTAGCCTTCTGTTCTTCTTTCATTACTTCTGCCAAAACCACCAGCATTCATAGGTCAGTTTAAAGATTTCCCGCGTTCTTTCACCACAGTCCTCTCATTACCATGCCCTAATTATAATTTCAGATTCGTTATAGCTACTTCATGCATATTGAAATAAGATTTTCCTCAGCCTGATAGAACAAGGACACAGCGGCTGCTCACACAGAGTGTCTCCGCGTGAGTTTGTCTGTTTTACACAAAGATTGTAAACTCTTAGAACCCGAGATCCACATTTTGGACAGTTACGTGCTGATTTCTGGGCTGAACTCAGGATCAGAATGACCTACAGACACGATACACATCTCATAATCATGAATTATCAGTAAGTAATTCAGCTCAGAAAACCGAATTAAATCCCAGTTTAAATATCAAAGGAGCTCCCAGTGAACATGATCAACCTGCATACAGACTCTGACTGATCAGAGAGAGGGGGCGGGGCTGATGATCAACCTGCATACAGACTCTGACTGATCAGAGAGAGGGGGCGGGGCTGATCACAGCTGTCCTGTGATGCGTCCAGGATGTTGAGTATGTGTCACATGGGGGACGTTCCATGTCTATCACAGGGTCTGCGCCACGTCACTTTGGGTCCTTATGGGTTTTTAAGGGAGAAAGAGAATAATTAGGAATTAATAATGGGATATGTTCTTCAGTCGGAGCAGCCCAGAGCTACACACTGCACTACCCCGGAAAACAGAGAGAGCAGCAAAATGGAAGGAACCCTAAAGGGATGGGGACGAAAGAAAGGGTAAAGAGTTCTTTACTCAGTGTGGCACAGCTCACAGATATGTACTAACAGAGGCTGCTGAGCAGCTGAGATGATTAAGAGTTTAAACTGAGTTTAAACTGAGTTTATACATCGTAAAGCAGATACCGCTGTTAGAAGAAGTTCAGTAAGTGTGTGTGTGTGTGTGTGTGTGTGTGGGTGTGTGTGTGTGTGTGGGTGTGTGTGTGTGTGTGTGTGTGTAGCCTTAATGAATTAATTATTAATAATGGTCTTGTTCTGTTCAGAGAATGTTTTATAACGAGCCCTTCAGCAACTTGGTGGCCCAGAAATTCCAATTAATGAAGATTAGCACTTCCTACCATCTCTCTCTCCCTCTTTCTCGCTCACACACACACACACACACACACACACACACACACACACACACACACACACACACACACACACACACACTTTTAATTAACAGGGGGAGATAAAAACAGTTTCTATTTAGGTGTGGAAACGAATATTCGTGTGGAATAATACACACAAACACACTTATTATAACAACACCAATCAGACACCGGCTACGAGCTGTTTCTCTTTATGGCTCAGCATCCAGGTCTGGAGATGAGACCGACCAAGGCATAGTATCTGTGTCTTCAAGACGAGATTTTGAGACGGCAGCAGTGTGTGGACGAGCGCCGTCCTGTTGGAATAGAGCACCGGAGTGTGTGTTCAGAGATGGTAAAACCACCGGTTGCAGAACCTCATTAATGTAACGTTGGACTGTTAAAGTGTCTGTAATGAAGACCGAAGATCATCTGGCATCGTATGAGATTACACCCACACCATCACACCAGACCTTCTGGACGTGTCACGCGTGCCAACAGAAACAATGGTTTGGACTACAGTGCTTCCACTGCCATAGACATACACGTACGAACTTCTGTTACAGGTAGGACTTGCAGAAGTGTGAGCATCCCTCATTCACCCGGACCGACATTGTGTTTCATCTCACCCTTCCATCACCCCAGACTCACCTTTGTTCTACAGCACAAGCTCTTTTCAATCTTCTACAGCACATCGAGTTCTGACAGTCACTGCTCTACGCTGAGCTCTCACACGTCAATCACACACAGACTGACAGAATACCAGAGTCTTGACAAATGAGTGACACACTGAGACTATTGGATTAAGACACAGACACAGACACACACACACACACACACACACACACACACACACACACACACACAAACACACATACGCATACACACACCTGAGATCAGACACTCTACGAATTATCCAGTTGCTGAGCAATAACGGTACTGATCAATAACGTCAGATCAACACCTCTATCTGACCAATCTCTCTCTCTCTCTGTCTCTCTCTCTCTCCTTCTCTCTCTCTCTCTCTCCTTCTCTCTCTCTCTCTCTCTCTCTCCACAGTTATTTTTAGAGGACTCTATTTAATATCTGAGTCCTTTTATAAAATGCTTAGCACATTCTTCCAGAACTGGGAATAAAAAAGTCAATTACTATGCTGTTGAAAAATACGGCTCTAATCTAGTTAGCCTTTTCATCTGACAATCAAATGCTCATGAATATTCATTCCGACGGATGGAAGAAAGTCTCTGGCCCCCAGTGAAGTCTGTCGTTTTTTCCGTCGGTAATAAATTAGGCGGCTCCCCAAAAAGGGACACCGTATTAACACCTGACATCCATCTGCCCGGCAGGAGAGGGGTTAATAATCGCACTGCCGGGAGATATGAGATCATGGATCTCGGATTCATTATACACACAATCATGCTCACACGTGCTTTTACATTTCTGGAGAAACATCAGCCTGTAAAGAAGCCTCATCAACAAGAGCTGCGCTGAGAGAGGAATGTACTGCCCTCCTCAAGACCTTCATGGAAACGGATCCCTCACCCGACCATCTCCGTACCATCCCACTATGCATGTCCTTTACAGAATTCCTCATATTCAGAATCACAACATTATGACCACCTCTTTGTCTCTATCAGCTCCTCTGATCACACAGGAGCTCTTTGTGGTTCTATAATTCCAGACTGTAGTTCATCTGTTTCTCTGCAGACTTTATTCTCCTCCTTTCACCCTGATCTTCGATGATCAGGACCCCACAGGACCACCACAGAGCAGCTATGATGTGGGTGGTGGGTCATTCTCAGCACTGCAGTCACACTGACATGGTGGTGGTGTGTGAGTGTGTGTTGTTGGTACGCGTTGTTTTTTTCTTTATAATGTCAGCATACCTTAACGTTGGCATGGAGATACAGACTCTGGTAGGACAAATCTGAATAATGGTGGTGAGGTTTTGAGGAACTGTATGCTGGCATCTCCCTCTGTGCTGCCCTAATGCATCGCACCTGGGGCCGACAAGGGCAGTGAGCCTCAGGTGGTGCATGAAGGGAGCTCCGGAGGGAGGAGGGCCTACCATGCGGGGACTGTGCACATGTACTGAGGGTGAAACGGGGGCTACATAGCCCCTCTGAAGGACTGTCAAATGCTGAGACTATGCCCTCCTTTCCTTGGCATTTGCCCACAAGATGACATGAAGATGTTCTCTTAAATACTGATTGGGGCAGTTCTTTCCTCCTCAAATTCTGAGAACAAACCAGGCTTCTGGGTTTGCTGGTGTGAGTTCTGTCCTTAAGTAAACTGGTTTCCTAATTATCTGCCTGTAAAGAGCATGTGCGGCAGCAGCCGAAGGCTCTTTTGATTCACCCACAAAAAAGAGATCTGCTCTGAGAAGAACAATCAGCCTGCCACTGAAGCAGCCTGGCAAAACAACACAAGCACTAGAGAAAGAGAGAGGCAGACAGAGAGCGCGAGGGACTCGGCTGATTACATCAAAACAGCAGACAGGCCATATGGTTTGGATCTGATGTCGTTAATAAAGTAAATCAAATCATAAAAGAGAATAAAGAACAGGAACCAGTAAAGAAAACAGGAGAACCAGTTCAGAGAAACATTCCATTTATACATTTATTTATTGAGGAAAATAGTCCAGATCTGTGAGGGCAAAACTATGAACCGTTAGGATCAGCAGACCATCTGAAGGAGCTGTTGATGCTCCTCAGGCTGGAAAAGGTTACAGAACCATCTGTAAAGAGTTTGGACTCCACCGATCCACAGTCAGACAGATTGTGTAGAAATGGAGGAAATTCAGGACCATTAATACCCTCCACCAACAAAGATCACACCAAGAGCAAGGTGTGGAATTGTCCACCAGCTCACAAAGGAACCCAAGGGAACTTATAATCTCTCACATCGGTTAATGTTAAAGTTCATGAGTCCACCATCAGGAGAACAACAATGGTGAGAAGGATAGGGCTGCAAGCAGAAGTTGCTTCTCTCCATGAAGAACATTGGTGCCCATCTGCAGTTTGATAAAGATTGTATGAGCAGGCCAGAAGACTGGAACAGTGTTTTGTGGATGGATGAGACCAAAATAGGTATGTTTGCAGAAAGAACACTACCCCATCTGTGAAACGGGTGGTGGTTTGAGCAGCTTGCCATCATTGCTGGAACAATGAATTCTGAAATAATCCAGCAAATTCTGAAGGAAATGTAAGAACATCTGTTTCTGAGATGTGTCTCAGGAGAATGTGGGTCATGCAACAAGACAATGGACTAAAATGAAGACTAATCAACAGTTTGCACCAGATTCTGAAAGCGAGTTCATTCTTCATCATAAGCAGAACGTCTAGCAGTTGTGTATCTATGCATTGTTCTATTTCTGGGGCCATGAAGGTGTTTTGGGTTGTTCTCAGTAAGCTTTTTGGTGGCTGCTCAACATGGAGTTATCTTCACGATGGTTCTGTACTCAGTGTGCTGTTTATTGCTTCACATGTCAGGTGGGAGAGGCACTTCTCAAGATTTATCTTTCTCGTGTACACACACACACACACACACACACACACACACACACACACACACACACACAATCAACTCCTATTTGGCACTTCTGTCTTATTCAGTCCTCCCCAAGGTCATATAGTGACAAATGAAGCTCTCCACTCTCTACAGGATGTCAAGGCTGCACTGCAGGCCTGACTGGATTTTTGTATCTGCCACCGTCTCTGACATCGACTGGAAGAACGACGTTCCCACTCCTCCATGCGGAATTCTTTCAGCTCTGTGATGTTTCAGCGTCAGTCTTTGTACAGACGCTCTTCCGCTCTCCTCAAACCCCCTCTGATACAATAAAGATCTCATAGTGGTTTCTATGATGGAGAGATCTCCACACCCTGCTGCAGCAGAGCAGCTCCAAACCATCACACCCCCACCACCATGTTCACAGCTGCTATGAGGTTCAAATGCTGTGTTTGGCTCATTGCATTTAATGACAAGAGTGTTCATGAGACCAGGATGTTGGGTGATCAACACCCCACCTCACCCCTCACTCCTCAACTCATCCCAAAATTACAGGATGGAGCGCCATCATTCCAGAGAACACCGTTCCACTCAGTGGTAAGTGCCCTCTAGCTCAAACCTGGCATTAGACCAGATGCCAGTAGGTTCATCGCTGTGTGTTCCTCGTGTGTTCTGACTTTTCCCCATGACTATGGGTGGTTTTCCGTGCCAGCCGACTTTAATTTGCAGCTTTGAGGTCTTCCAGGCCAACTGCTACAGCAACTCTGTTATGGCTGAATGGATTGCTGAGTCAGCACTATATCTTTAGGGAATCTGTATATCACGACTCGGAGGCTGGCTGCGCTGGAGTAATTGTACATTGGCCCAGCGACTAGAATGATGCTACAGAACGACACGGCTTAAAACTCAATTCCACGGTGGTCAGAGAGAATCTATGTGGTTCTCCAGGCCTGCTGCTGAGTGACTACGCATTACAGCTCACAGGCTTTTTGGATTGTGCATTGCGGCTCTGAGGCTTCTCCGGCTGAGATGGACCTACTTGGGCCAGTTAAGGACTTTAAGCCATGGTTTGGGGACTTTTTACTTCTGCATGGTGTGTGTGTGTGTGTGAACGGTGCAAGGCCTTCACACTGTGAAGGTTAGACTCCAGCAAGCATCACATAACACACCTGCCAGTCTGTGCAGCCATGCTCTGCACAGCCAAGGACTCCTGTCTGAAATCCTGTGTCCTCTAAACGGCTCGCTGACTTTAGATACAGGAACCTTGAACAGAATCCTCTTTTCCTTCATCCGTTACAGTAAAGAAAGTAGCTGATTCTGAAGAAAGTAGCCGAGATCTTCTGAGCTGTTCTGGAGAACAAAGCTTGGTTCCAGATTTCTCCTGGATGGCCACAGCCAGCACCTGGATGTGTTCAGTTCCATCAGCAGAACATCTGATTGAACATCACCAAGCACTGATTCACCAAAGCAGGTGTCGATGAGACTAGACTCCAATGAGGAGAACTTTGGAGATGTTTAATCAAGGCAGTGATGGAAAACCACCACGTTCCTTAGGAATGTTATTAGTGTTTGTTCTAATATTAGTGTTTTCATAAACTCTCACTGTCCAGATGAGAAACCTCATCACTTCATCACATCAGAATTGCAAAAATCCCGTGTTTCCACTGCAGGGTTCTAATCGTCTCTACTTTATAAGGTAAACATAATTGGCGATGTTAGGTTCAGCCAAAAATAATCGTACGATGTTTTCATATCGATAAGTACGAGAACATTTCCAAGCTCCTTTCTGATTCCTGCAATAGTGTCTTTCACATAACGGCGCAGAAAAAGAACCCTCCATTTAACTTTTTGCCTCCGATGATCTAACGATCAATACACACTACAAAAATTATCAAATTTTTAAATGTCAACCACTCTTTTACCTACCATGAATAAACCCATTAGAGCTGAGGAATTATAGCAATTAAGCTGAAAGGGCTGTCATGGGAAAAGATGCGATAATTACACTTTGTCTGTGTTGGATTTAAGCTTTAACTTCGTGGCTGAGGGATACACGCAGCCAGGATTGTACTACTGTACAATAAACGGAGAATAACCGCAGCTTCTTATTCAACAGAAAGGCCTGAGGTACGATTCTGTCTCGCGATCATAAATCTCACATGTCAACTTCATACAAACAGTGGCCTCCAGGAGCTCCCAGCTTTCCGCTGAACTTCTTTGATCATAATACTGAACCTGTGAATCACATTCAACCAAACCCCCATTTCAGATTAATTATCCATATTTTGTTGGGTATGTGTCAGAGGGCCGAGCCCCCCGTGCGACATTCCACAGCACAGAAAAGTGCCTGGAGCACGAGTGTAATTGTGATTGAAAACCACACAATCAGAGGCCAGACAAGCATTCGAAAGCGAGACCTTCGCCACAAGCCGACTGAACAGGTTCATCAAAAAGAGCATGACTTACAGCGACCTGTTCCGTTTGATCGCTCTCTGTTGCAGATTCGGTTTATTTCTTGTAGAAGCGGTTTATTGACGTGTTCAAGACAACAGACCAGAGGACGAGAGCGGACAAAGAAACAGGATGCAGTCGTTGTGAAGCTTTTGCAGGCTCTTCAATTTTAAACTATGAAGCAACATTTTAAGGTCCTTCAAGGGACCCCATTCTTCTTCTTCCGGCTGCTCCCTTTCGGGGTCGCCACAGCAGATCATCTGCCTCCATCTTGCCCTATCCCCTGCCTCCTCTACTGTTACACCAACTATCTCCATGTCCACCTCCATCATAGAAACCACTATGAGATCTTTATGGTATCAGAGGGGGTTTGAGGAGAACGGAAGAGTGTCTGTACAAAGACTGAAACATCACAGAGATGAAAGAATTCCAGTGGGAATGTCTTTTTTCCAGTCGATGTCAGAGACGGTAGATGGTTCTAGAAACATCTAACTGACATTATTTCAGCCAAAGGAGGAGATACAGCTATTAGGGCAATGATCCATCTCTCAGTAGAGTTAAAAAAAAAGATCAAATGTCCAGATGTTTAAATATGTTAATTCAAATAGAATCCAAAAGAGCATTTAGGAACCTTTGAATTCTTGGTTGTTGGAAAAACCTAGTTGACAAAATGCAAAATGTTCTTGAATTTCCATCAGCTGACTCGCCAAAGCAGTTCTGACCAATCAATTAAGACCAAATGAGTTAATTAAGTCCTGGGATTTTACAACTGGAATGGTGTCCAAACATCTGCTCGTTGCTGCAGAGGTTGTTTTATTTTTCCGTCTGAAAGTGAACATATGTAACTTTCCCAAGGGTGCATATAACTGTAAAATTGGGTCAGTGAAGTGCAGAGCTCGGTGTTTCAGCACACTTCTGTTGGGTTAAATGAAGTGCTGAGTAGAGCGAGACAGAAATATATATATGAAAACATGTCTGGCATTCAAAATGACCACAATGACCAGAAACATCAATGTAAAACATCTCCATGTAGCATTCTGACGCAGGAAAAAGTGACCCTATAATTTTGCATGTCATTCCTGCACAGCGTGCCAGAACTTCTACGTGTAGCCGGGCTTCTGATTAATTCCCACTCCAATTCCATCGCTTGACGCAATGTTCTGAGCTAAGTGAGCATATCTCGACAAGGTCGGGGGGATTAAGCCGTTTGCGGTTAAGAGGAGCTGAAAGGACATTTGTCTCGTCCTGTCTATGAGCAGCTCCTGCTCCGGCCAGAAGCTGACCAAAGATCGGAGATAATGACAGACTGCAGGAGCCAAACTTTTCCACAGAAAGGAACATTCAGAGCTCATTAATTCCCTGGCTCTAATCCAGCTAATAAATGAGTCAAAACATTCTGTGGACTAAAAATAAAGGAGAACATTCTCTAAACGTCTTACCGAGGACACCCGAGTCCGTCCAGGTAGTCATCCATTAGTGGACTCACATCAAAGTGTAAAATCCAACTGTCCTGCCACGGTAGTCTACAATTCCCTGCCCATGAATGGGGGAGAAGGGAATGCTCTGGGAAATCACTGTCAAAATATACTGGGACTGAAATGTCCAACCTGTTGAACTTACCCAGACCTAAATGTCCTTAAGTGAACCTGATTGACTAAAGTCCGTACGGAGCCAGGCGGCTGACGTGTCATGACCCCGACTTTCTGAATGGACTGAAGCCGGGTGAAATCCAAACAAGTGGTAATGAACTGCATGAACAAGGTCTTACTAAATTCTACTATTTATGTGGGATGTCCCCTGTGGGGACAATGTAATGGGAAAGTTTAAGGATGTCAGTGCAGCTCTGAGAACAATTATCATACCCACACAGTCAGATTCCCAAACATGGTCCTGGAAGCACCCATGCCCTGTTTAAAGTCCCAAAGGAGCTCATTAAGCCCATGAGTTTGAACCAGGTGTGGTGGGAGCAGGGAAGGCCCTAAAATATGCAGGGTAGGGGTGCCTCCAGGACCAGGGTTGAGAAACACAGTTTCTTGGTTGTGTGCTTGGGGTTGTTGTCCTGTAGGAAGATGAATTGATGACCAATCTTAAGGTCCTTGATGGAAGAATGGAAATTTTTGGCCTAAATCTGTAAGGACATGCTGTCCATCTTCCCGTGGATGCAGACCAGATGACCAAGCCCCTTGGCTGAGAAGCAGCCTCACTGCATGCTTGATGGTAGGGACAGTATTCTTGGAGTCAAATGGTCACAAAGATCTCAATCTTGGTCTCATCTGTCTCAGAGTGCTCCAAGTGATCATGAGCATACTTTAGATGTGCCTTGACACAATGCTCCATCTAGAACGGAGACCACTGCGGTGGAGTACGTTACCTATGGTATTGAAACCAATATCACCACCACCATGAGATCTTCTCAGAGCTCCCGCCTTGCTGTCCTTGGGTCAGCGTTGACCTTTCGGATGAGCCTGGCATCAACACAGGAGGACACTTTGAAAGGCTGTTTAACAGTAGTGCCATAACCCTTCCACTTCTAGGTGATTTCCCCAGTGGTGGAGACAGGTAGGCCCAACTCCTTGGAAAGGGTGTGGTACCCCTATCCAACCATGTGATCCTCCACGATTTTGTCTCTGATGGCCTCGGAAAGCTCCTCCTGCTCCAGGTTGACCATGTATGACTGCCGTTTGTTTGGGGAGGGGCTTTTAAGGTCAGAATAGGTGGAAAAATGAATCCAGGACTGTGAAGCTCATTCTTCTAATACCTCAATCACTTCTTAATACTTGAGGGAACCATGATGTGTGAATAATAATCAACCCTCTGGTCAACTTTGGACCAACAGTCCAAATTTCTCTAAATGTGTAAACCTGTAAAATCTGCAGGGGGTTGAACATTTCTAATAATTGGAGGCAAAAAAAAAACTGAAGCCTTGATCAACCAAAACCCATTTATATTAAAGAGACTTCTGCTCTATAAATTTCATGGTCGGCTACTTGTCTAATTAAAAGTCATAATGCGGTCGGTTCCGGCTTTTGTAAAGAGTGTCTACAGAGTTTAGTGACAGTTCGGAAACTTTTACAGACCCATGCATTCATCGAGTGGAGCAGAGAGCTCTCCCAAAATGGGATTCTAATCAGAGAGAAGTCATTTAAAATGAGCACAATGGCTTTTACCAAGTAATGAGAACAGCGTGTACAATCACTGCACACTTAGTCTGCCACAATGTCGTTATGATCATCATAAATAAAGAGGAGAGAAACGAAGAGATGAAAGAAAGAGGGAAAGGGCTGGCCTGGATTCGGAAGAGAAACAAAATCTTTATTTTTAACTGAAAATAATGTTTTTCATTAAGTTCAATAAGAGGTCTATAGAACGGCGGGTGTGTAAAACCCGTGATGTATGCGACTATAACAGTCCATCAGAACATAAAACCAAGCCTTAATTAAAAAAAAGAATAGATACAGGGAGAGTGTAAAGCCCTGGATTCAGCTGGAAGAAGCTCAATGAGAAATAAATAAATCTGGATGGTCTGCTGGTCTGGATGGAATTAGATAGATGTGTTCCGAGAGTTTCGTCTTTTGTGGACCTAAATGAACGTCGTATCTCTTCAATAATCCAAACATAAAAACAAATGACAGACTTATACAGACGGTTCTGCTTCTTCATGCCTTTTCAGATTCCATTGGAGAATAAAAGGAGAAAATTCACCCATTAATTCACTCTATTCAATAAAACATCTCTGCAAAGGCTTCCCGAATTCAATCAGGCCTCAAGGTGAATTCAAGGATGTGCTCTAGGCCGTTACAAGTTTAGTAAATGACAAACCACCCAGAATTTAGAGGAGAACGTTCTACTTGCCCGGTCTGTACTCGGCCCAAGCTGTGGTTCTATAGCCTGAGATCTTTTTTCAATAGCACAGGGGAACGCCCCTTTTCAAAAGGAGTAAATGAGTCCACCCATCCCCTTTCAAATAGTGGACATGAGCATGAGTGGACCCATAGACCAGAAGTAACCCCTTGAGCCCCAGTCTCAAGTCTCAACAATGTTTCCAACCCTGCCCCAGACTGGGGACGGCAGAGTGTCTCGACCATTTAACCACAACCTCAATCCCCAGAGACATTGGGGTTGAGCAGCATGATCAGTACGACCAGCATGACCAAGCTGGTCAACAACTATGGCCAGCAAGACCAAGCTAGTCAACCATCATGACCAAGCTGGTCAACCATCATGACCAGCATGACCAACAAGACCAGCATGAACAAAATCAAATGCCACATATACTATGTTGGTCAAGAGCTGTCCAACTGTATCATAGGGTACATTTTCATCTGGATGACCAGCTTTTCAATACAATCTGAAACCAGGACTCTTCCAACGCTAGGAGGACAAGCCCATTCCTCCTCTAAAACATGTGAAACCAGTCCCTTTTCTAACTACCACCATTGCATCACTGGGCAGCCAAATGAAAAGCTCAAGGTCATCTGGCACTGATGCAAACACACAAGAGCAAGTCTCTCGGACTCCAGCTTCTGACCCGGCAATTGAACCTGCGATTAGACAACTTAAATATCCAGCAAACCACGAATGCTTGACAACGGACATCAGACCTTCCTCTTAATTCACTACCAAAGATGAACAATCGCTCCGAAAACATTGTTTTCCTGTAGTCCTGCAATACGCAATGTGTCAACACAGGAGTGACGTTCTAGGTAACAGCCTGCCTTCCAACACATCCAGACTCTAACAGCTCTAAGCAGCCAGTAGTGCACTGGAGATGGATCTCTGTCTGCTGTAAGCCCATGAACAAATGCTGGAGCAGCAGAGACCTTTAAGGTCCCGCACCAGCGTCAAGTAGACACGACGAACAAGAGTTAGTTCATTGAATATTCATTGCTGTGCATGTTGTTTACTCTGGGAGCCTGATTTACAGGCAGTCTGAATGTCAGAGAACCCCTGTATATATAGGATCAGACTGTTTTTCTGCCCACCATGTTTTATCCTTGATCATAAAAGCAAACAACCTCACAAAAGACACAGATGGCAAAGCGTTTTGGCAAATCTGCGTATCCACAGCAACCTGCTCCCTGGATCAGGCCTACAGGTGCTTCAAAGGAGCTTTAAATGGTTCTGTGACTCAAGTCTTGGAACCACGTTTGGTTCCATAACACACCAGAACCTTAGAACCCCTGCTTTGCAGTTTCATATCTCAGGATCAGAGTAACCTACAAAGCTGGCAGCCCGTCCTCGTGTGATGAATGATCAGTCGGTAATTCAGCTCAGAATTAACATAAAATTCACTGGTTTCCAACTGAATTAAATCCCAATTTAAATTAAGTGCCTGTTACCTGCAAGCACCCGGGCACCGAGCTTATCCAGGTATTGGGTTTAAATTTCAGAATAAAAGTCCTGAGGAGACATACTACTGATACAGACATAAATAAAAATAATAAAGGACAGTCAGGACAATTATTGCATTTTTATTGTCCTTACAAGCAAAAAACACAAAACAATTGTAGGTGAAATAAATACAAACAACAATATACAAACTAGAAGACCCTATCTAGTGTTTAAACCCCTGCTGGACTGAAAACAGGGTCCTAATTAAAGCTCTTTTCTCTTCTATACTATTCTAAAGGAAGCATAGCATTTCGGACTCTTTGGTCAAAACGTGATGTCCACTCGTCTCAAAGTGGGCTTTACTGGTATAATGATCCTGACTGCGAAATAAAATCGCTTTCTGTCACAGGGCACCAATGTAACCCCCTATGCTATACCAACCACGGGAACCAGATTCGGCTCAGGAGTTAAAGTATCATCCACTGTCACCTAATCGCCCTTTAAACTACGGTAAACTGGGAGTTTTGCTCTGGATTCTTCATTAAAGCAGCTCCAGTTCTTCTCGGTATATATTTCCACGTGCTGGGTCTACTGTATCATGCAGCCTCAGTGAAGACACAGACGGCTCATATAACCATCAATATAGAAAGCAGACTGCTCCAGCGGCTATCAGTAGAAGGAATCAGGAGCTTGCACTAAGGATCGTGTTCTTTAGTAGAAGCTGCTGAGCTGATGAGATTCCTCGGCTCGTGAATGTGGACCTCGGAGTCAGTGTTGCGTGCACAGCTCAGCGCTGAGCTTGGAAAGAGTCGGTTCTCCAGCTGCTGCCTCTGGGCTTTCTTCCAAAACAGATTCAGAACAATATGTGGCTACGGTGCAATTGTAGGGGTCCACAGTGGACAACTGATCTAATTTATAATAGCTAACTTCAATTATTCTCCTATCCTGAGGGCAGGCATTGTGCTTCCAAGTCTTTGTTCATGCAAAATGGGAAAATGCTAAAACGTAGAGAGTAGGTTAATATGCTTCCAGCAGCTCGGCTGGTAGGGGATATGACAGGTTTCTAAAGGGGATTTTAGACATTATCTATTGGTTCCAATTAGGGCTGTTGATATCAAGGTCAATAAAATCGTTTTCATTACACTGAGAACGACAGCAGGTCATCTTCAGTGACCAGTCCCGCTTTTGTCTCAGTAGAGACGACCAACAGATCTGTGTTTGGAGGCATCATGGTCAGCACCAAGATTAATGGTTTGTTGTCACACGTCCAGAAGGTCTGCTGTCATGGTGTGGGTGTAATTTCGCACAATGCCAGATAACCTGTGATCTTCATAAATGAGGTTCTGCAACCAGTGATTCTACCTTTTCTGAATACACACTCCGGTGCTCTATTCCAACAGGATGACGCTCGTCCACACACTGCTGCCGTCTCAAGATCTTGTCTTGTAGACACAGATACTACGCCGTGGTCGGTCTCATCTCCAGACCTGTCCCTGATTGAAAATGTGTGGATTTGATTGGACGCTCTATCAACACTCCACCCCTACCACACCATCTGCAGAACTGAGTGAGAACATTCAAGCTGCATGGGATGGATCATCACAGGACACCATTAGGAACATTAATGATGCACCATAAAGTGTTATTGTCAGGAGATCCTAGGCTACTCATGTGTCTTGTGAGGACAATAAAAACAGTTCACAAAGTGATCATCCTGACTGTTTTTGAGGTAAAATGCAATAATTAGGTTGAATCTCCTTTTCTATTATTTTTGTCATTTATATATTTATAAGTATTTACGCTTCAGGACTTTTATTCTGAAATTTGAACAGTGTGTGAGCAGAGAGCAGCTGCATGCAGGTAACAGGAAGTAGATGTCACTGAATGGCTGCTATGGTATTTAAACTGGGATTTAGCTGAATGTTAGTTGTTTTCCGAGCTGGATTTCTCACTGAAACTTCATCACGTCTTGTTTGTTATTTCGTCTCTGTAGGTAACTCTCAATCTGAGTTATGAAGTCTAGAAACCAGTATGATCTCGAAGAGTTAAAGGGAGTTTAGGACCAGAGTGTCCCATTCTCGCACCTTAAGGCAGTAATGTTTCCACAGCCTGAGTAAATCAAATATGTGCTTCATTATATTAATCATCTCACAATATTTTTGAGAGACAGCTGCAATAAATGCATATTCAATGAGGAAGAAAAGCCACCGCTGCACCTTTGATCTTATTATGGGCGCTTAAAGGGCATCGCGTCGATTTCGTTTCCTGTCACTTTAAAGCCTCAAAATAGTGTTAGAGGAAGCTCCATGAACCAGCAGCGGATATCACACACGTCATCAACGTGAACTTTCCACAGTGACCATTAAAGACGACACTGAAGTTCCTCTTTCCCAGGTTTATTCTGGAGATAGGAACAGACATCACAGAGGCCAATTTCAGGCGGACACCTGACGCCACGGTCCAAGAACGCCAGTGTTGAGAGCTACTGAAACTTCCTGTCACTGATGTCCAGAACAAAGGGATGGAGGGACGTGTGAAAGAGTGCCCTCATTCTGGAAGCTTCAATGTGCTCCGACACTTTGTCCAGAAGATCACAGAGATTGCTCTCCACACAGGCAATTGCTCATGTTTGTCTGTCTATCAGTTTAAAAGACTGTCTGTTTTGAGGGCCTGCAGTAGAACTGGGGACCTTAGGTTTAGGTGGAACTACACACACACACACACACACACACACAGTAATATTACTGTTACACCCCCTGTACTGAAACGTGGTGAGAAAGTTCAACATCATGAGACATGTGAATGATGTTTCACGCTCAGCTGCTCATGTGAGCAATGACATAAACCTGACTGACTATATAAGATCGTCCTGTTGCGTCTGCAACGAGATGAAAATTGTCTTTTTGATGAAAAATGACTAAAGTAGAACCCGACGTCTGGAACAATGTACTTTGGACAGAATCCAAAGCTGAATTATTTGGACACAGTAACAGAAGACATGTTTGCGGAAGTGTGATGGTTTGGAGCTGCTCTGCTGCAGCAGGGTGTGGAGATCTCTCCATCATAGAAACCACTATGAGATCTTTATTGTATCAGAGGGGGTTTGAGGAGAACGTAAGAGCGTCTGTACAAAGACTGACGCTGAAACATCACAGAGCTGAAAGAATTCCGCATGGAGGAGTGGGAACGTCTGTCTTCCAGTCGATGTCAGAGACGTGAGACTCAATATAGTTCAAATGGTAATAAAATGTCTGTGTCTCAGTGGAGCTTCTTCAGGGTGGAGACTGAGCGAGGAGAGCGAGTGTATCAGCTTTATTAAGACTCTCAGGTGAAGTTATTGTGATTCCTTTTGTCAGGACTTTGAGAAACTCTTTCACACAACTGCAGTCGTCATCGTCCTCAACGGGGAACAAAAGCAACACTTCCGAAAGGCGGTGCTGCGGTGTCACAGTCGGTAACCGTTCCCGCACATGCACACGGATACACACTCACTGATTTCCATACCAAAGCGGGAATCAAAAGGATGCCGCAGCAACACTAACAGCTCTCCAGAACTTTAGTATGGTAATACACTCCTTCCTGCCGTCTGCTTTCAAGCTCCAGAGAACAAACACCTACTCAGACATGCAATACAAAGCTACTTCAGCCACTGCAGGTCACCCGCCTTGCAATGAATCTGCACTTTATGGGCAGTTACATGCTGTTTTCTAGGCTGTATAACTCAGGATCAGAGTAACCTACAGACATGATACACCTATCATAACAAAATTGTGCTTTCAGCTCAGAAAACAGCTCAAATTCACTGGTTTACAACTGAATTAAATCCCAGTTTAAATGCCGAAGGAGCTTCCAGTGCATGTTTACTATCAACCTGCATACAGACTCTGACTGATCAGAGAGAAGGGGCGGGGCTGATGATCAACCTGCATACAGACTCTGATTGATCAGAGAGAGGGGGCGGGGCTGATGATCAACCTGCATACAGACTCTGATTGATCAGAGAGAGGGGGCGGGGCTGATGATCAACCTGCATACAGACTCTGATTGATCAGAGAGAGGGGGCGGGGCTGATGCTCAACCTGCTTACAGACTCTGACTGATCAGAGAGAGGGGGCGGGGCTGATGATCAACCTGCATACAGACTCTGACTGATCAGAGTCCATAGAGTTCTACATAGAACCCTCTGCAGCACATTCTCCATCAAGCTGAAGAACCCTTTAATCAAGCAAAGGGTTCTTTGAGTGTAATGGTTCTATATAGAGCCACTTTTGTTAGTAACAAATAAATTCCTCCACACTAGAATTTTATTTAAGTAAATTCCCGGTTCCAGTGTCACCCCTTTAGCTCCTTATCAGGATTTATTGGAAATAGGAGCTGTTTTATGACGACTGTAAGTGCAGTTTAATTAGAGAGATGTTCACCCAGTTCTCCTCTCCTGTCCCAGATAAATCAGCTCATACATGTTTCATGTGAACACAAAATACAGCTTTCTTAATGAGTTTACACATCATATCACTGCTCAATTTCATGCTGTGTGACCATTTAATTTCAGTGGGCGTATGAACGTGACAGTCTGAGTTTGATTAAGAATAACTGCAGTCATTCTGCAGTGATGACCAGATTCCAACCAGTGCTGATATTGGAGTAACATTTTTTTTAGGTAAAACATTTACATGATTTTATATATATATAAAACCAATTGTTCATCCATCCATCCATCCATCCATCCATCTTCCTCCGCTTATCCGGGGCCGGGTCGCGGGGGCAGCAGTCTAAGCAGGAATGCCCAGATCTCCCTCTCCCCCGACACCTCAGCCAGCTCCCCGGGAGGGATCCCGAGGTGTTCCCTGGCCAGCCAAGAGACATAGTCCCTCCAGCGTGTCCTGGGTGTACCCAGCGGTCTCCTCCCGGTGGGGCGTGCCTGGAACACCTCCCCAGGGAGGCGTCCAGTGGGCATCCGAAAAAGCTGCCCGAGCCACCTCAACTGGTTCCTCTCGATGTAGAGGAGAAGCGGCTCTACTCCAAGCTCCTCCCGGGTGACCGCGGATCTCACCCTATCTCTGAGGGAGCATCCGGCCACCCTGCAGAGGAAATTCATTTCAGCCCCTTGTATCCACGCTCTTGTCCTTTCGGTCATTACCCAGAGCTCATGACCATAGTTAAGGGTAGGAACGTAGATTGACCGGTAAATCGAGAGCTTTATATTAGTATTCATATTAGTATCAATTCCTGTAATATTACTCTGCTGCCTCAGTCTCACCGCAAATGCTGCCGCTGTATCTCTCAGCTTGTCCACAAATGCAGGTGTAAAGTTTGTCCTTCAGAAAGTGAGAGGCTTCATAACTTTGGATTAACGTTACCTACATACAGGATGTATATATCATAACACAGTATAAGACCCTGCCCTACATAACCATGCAGGTCTAGTTATGGTTAATGATGAGTCAGCAAGAAATCCAGTTTGGAAAATTTGATTTCCAAAGTACCAGTTTAGATGCCACAGCAGCCACCCAGTGCATGTTTACTGTCCATGAACAACCTGCATGCAGTCTCTGACTGGGATGGAGGTGATGATGTCACTGAGCCAAATTTCAGAATATAAATCCTGAAATAATCCTGATGCCGTTTGCATTTGGACCACTAAGTTCTAAAAAAACTGGTCAAAACCAGAACACGTGGAAGCCCTGTATTACCTTCAGGACCCTTAAAGTATATACAGAGACGACATTCATGAATAATCAATTTGCTGTAATGAAAAAATCACTATGATCTAATATGATGTATGAATATTCATGCGCTGATCAAGGCGGGAGACGAACTGCAGTTCTGAGGCCTCTAGAGTCTCAGCAGGAATCTTCAGAGTTTGCCAAAACATCAGACAGACTGCAAATGTCCCTCAGTGTTGATTCATCAACACAGCTTCTCAGCCGGATTGCGTTAGTCTGTGAATCCGGGTGTGTTCAGGATAACGGCAGAACCGAGCTGAACTCGGAGAACTCCGCTGAGGTTCTCCGTGATGGAGCTGTGTCAGGATAATGTTCCAGGAGCTCAGTGTGAGGCCTAGTGTTGATGTCTGTAATCTGTATCAGCTCCCCTAAAACTACACCATAAAACCTAAATCACACCTTAATGTCCTCTTGAGTGCCTATTGATTTTGTCCTCGGGTTTAGCTCCCCTTAATGCTGTAGCTATCAAAACACTACAGGGTCTGTTTGCTCTCTAAACGATGTAGTTGAGCCAGAAGGAAGCATCCATCTACCAGCACGGAGCACTTTATTGAAGGTAAAATCTCATGCATGGTGGAACTGGGTGTAAAAAGCTTTGAGTCAGTATAAATCTCAGCTCTCTCGTTTTACGGTAAATCTCTGTCGTGCTCTAAAACGCTCTTTCCCGTAGAGCATGCAAAGGCATTCGCTCTGACCTCCAGTGGAAGAAGGTAAATCCATTTGCTCATTACCGTCTTGTAAATTCCACCCTGACATCTGGAACAAAGGATAGTTACTGCAGCGGCATTATGCAGAATGCTCCTGGCACTGTCCTAAACGTCATTCTATGTGAAAGGTCAGTTCAAGAGGATTTATGATGCCCTCTGGGTCAGACCATGGGGGGAGATAATGGCAAAAGAATGACCTCATCCATGATTTATAGGCATCTCTGGGATTTTGTTGTCATACACTGTGGCATTCGTTGAGTCCTACCAGGCTGAGGGAGATGTTTCATTACAGGATTATTAGGAAATATACCAGGGGTGTCAAATTTCAGAATGTCCAGCAGCATAATGGCATCAAGACCTTTATATTTGGACACTGCAATCCTTGATTCTAATATAGTCTGATAGTCTAATAAGAGCATAACCCTCATTTAAAATAAGGTTTGGTGTAATTCAGAATTCCTGTGTCCATCAGTGGTCTAAACCATGATCTACCACCACCATGTTTCACAGAATATAGTTTGAAGGTTGAAAAAGGTCCCTCTCCAAAGAGTTTGGACTCCATCAATCCAGAGTCAGACAGACAGCGTACGAATGGAGGACCATTATTACCCTCCCCAGGAGTGCTCCACCAACAAAGATCACACCTTACATATTACAGATCTCGATGAATAAATGAGCGGATGTCTCATTTGTGTGAGCTGGTTCCTGATCTACTGGTAGAGCAGCTGAACGCTCGTGTGGAGGCTGCATTTTTTTTAATAGTTAATATTACATCAGAAGTAACCGTGCAAAATCATTCATCAAAGCAATGTTAATAAATGTGAGAACGTGAGGTCATGAGAGGATCAACACATGCTCAGAAGAGACACCGTCCTGCTTTAGAACTCAGCGAAGAAAAAGGTTAATGAGATTCTGAAAGGCCTGCCAGGCCTCGGGGGGATCTCCGGTAATTTCAAAAACAAAAGTGATTATTGAAAAGCAGAAACAGTACTGCATTTCCTTCAACCCTGAAGGCTTTTTTAATTATTTTCAGCCACTCAATCCTCGCAGGATTACTGGTGTGTAGCATCATGTAAAATGGAAGAGAGCAGTTTATGCCCCCTGCTAAGCTCATTCAATGTTCACATACATCCGTGTCGGAACGCTGATAGACAATAGATGAGCCGCACGTGAGGGACAAGATGCTGAAGACAAGCTTTGTCTGAAATAATGTCAGTGAGATGTTTCTAGAACCGTCTACCGTCTCTGACATCGACTGGAAGAACGACGTTCCCACTCCTCCATGCGGAATTCTTTCAGCTCTGTGATGTTCCAGCATCAGTCTTTGACTGAACGCTCTTCCGTTCTCCTCAAACCCCCTCTGATACAATAAAGATCTCATAGTGGTTTCTAAGATGGAGAGATCTCCACACCCTGCTGCAGCAGAGCAGCTCCAAACCATCACACTCCACCACCATGTTTCACAGCTGCTGCGGGAGGTTCTTGTGTTCAAAAATAATTCATTGTTCCAGAAGTCCTGGCTCTGTCTAGATGGAGAACTTTAGTCTTGTCCTGATGTTTCCTCAGGACAGTAAGTTTCCTCCTTAATCACCTCCCATGAAGATCAAACTTGCTTGATTTCTTTCTGATGGTAGAAGCTGCACTTTGACATCAACTCTGGCTATGTTTATGATTCTTCTTCACTCATCTTGTGGTTCTGCTTTTGGGCTGAACTTTACAGGGACAGTCTGATCTGCTCATGGGAAGTTGGATTTAAATGTCCTGCACTTGTAAATGATTTTCTGACAGTGGAGCAGCTGATTTCTCAATTGCCTTCATCTGCATTCTGGCTAACCTTCTTTCAGGGGCTGCCCCAGAGCTCTTGATTCTACATGGTGACCCCACTCACTAACAATCAAGAGCAAACCAAACTAATGTCTGACACTCTCCATTTTTTACAGTTAATATGCTTCTTTTTTTCTTCTTTCTCAGGACACAGCGTGAAAGGTGGACACGCTGTAATCTTTTCTTCGTAATAGCCTCTCTGTAAGGAGGACAGAACGTGGGTAAACAGTTTGTGTGAATCCAGGGTCCAGCAGTTGGCCTGCTGCGGCTCGAGCTGCTGAATAACAGTGATTGTGTGATGCCATATGCAGACCACAAAGATAGGAGCTCAGTTATATACTGCCATCTGAACCTGAACCTCACTGGAGATAAGGGGGGAGACAGATGGAGAGAGAGAGAGAGAGAGAGAGAGAGAGAGAGAGAGAGAGAGAGAGAGAGAGAGAGAGAGAGAGAGAGTCTGTTGGCTTTAATCTATCTATTTTCACTCAGTTATTGCTCCAGTGGGATATTAAGCCGGACTGAATTCCCACTATTCTCCAATCTCAGCACCGGCAGAAGATCAGGTTTACGACAGCAAACCATCAGTACAGACTGGACATTAGCTGCTTAACCAACTGCGTTAAATCCAGAGCAGCCGTGACCTGGTAGTTTGGGACTCCAGCCTTGTGACTGGAAGGTTGCTGGTTCAATCCCTGAACTGGCAGGACACGACTGGACGTGCCTTGAGCAACTGAACTCCTGCTGCCCCTCGGTGCTGGAGGATGCCCAATCCTCCTGGCATGTGTGCTCACTGTCCCTTGGTTTGTGAAGTCACTAGGTGTGTATGTGTTTATCACTGTGAGATGAATTCTGTGTGTGCAAAAACAGAGTGGGGTCAAATGAGGTCCCCATCAGAGCCCAAAGGAGCAGATGTTGTAGATCCTATTTAGACTCTTTTTCCACCAACATGGAATCGTCTACACCAACTGCTCAAGTTATTCTGGACTTTATCCAACCCTCTCTTTCTCTCTCTCACTCTCTCTCTCTCTCTCTCACTCTCTCTCTCTCTCTCTCTCTCTCTCTCTCTCTCTTTTCTCTCTCTCACTCTCTCTCTCTCTCTCTCTCACTCTCTCTCTCTCTCTCTCTCTCTAATACAAAGTCATTAATATAATGGCTACTTAGCAGGCTTTGTGAGAGACACAGGACTAATCATATCAGTCCCTGTCTCTGTTTTCACTCATCTATCACTCAGCCACACTTTAAATTGCCAAACTGGCAGCATCTCTGTAGCGTTCGCCGCACTTTGAGCACTCCTGCTCCTTTCGTGGCTTTCGGGGGAGTCATTTGGACGAGGACAGAGGTTAATGGTGACCGAAAGAGCCCACCAAGGCAGCAAATGTGAAATGAAAGCCTCTGAAACCCAACAAAAGCACAGCAGCTTGAGAGCTTTCAGACCTGAAACTGAAGCACCTAATGATCGTGATCCTGCTACACAATGAGACTGTGCTTACAAACCACCCCAAAGGCATTATCTAATATAAAGGGACTGGCTGAGAGGACACAACACCTACCGCAAGAGGACAAATCAACAGTGCTGAGACCGTTCAGTGTTTCAGGACTTTGGGAATATGTTCCGAATCTGAAAATGCAGTTTTCCGAATTGTTTCGAAGTCCATCGATAGTAGAATGAATAGACTGAAGAAAAGCATGAAGACTGTGACTTTATTCTCTTGTGATTTACAGAGACTAAGCCACAGCTGTCCACTCTGTTGTCATATTTCCAATCAGACTCCACATTAGAGATTTATCTACAGGGTAACTCTGACAGTACAAAAGCAAAACCAGTCTGGATGCATTTTGCATGTGAACAAATGAAATCTGTGAGTGCAGCATGAATTTTGGTCTTGCATTAAATTTTTTAATTAAATAAATGTCGGAGTTGCATGTCGTACTGCAACCGGCCAGCAGGGGCGCCTGTGGTTGCTTTAATTTTGAGCGATGTTGTGCTGTTCGAGTTTTATGCAGTCATCGAATAAACATGAATACGATAAAGGACAGGTTCCAGACTTACCCACCCACTGTGTCAAAGGACTCTCACTTACCTAGAGGACAGAAAAGAGAAGACAATTAAGTGACTTGTGTAGGAATCACACAAGTGTATATGATATACAGATACAATATATTCATCAAAACACCACACATTCACTGGTTTCCAGCAGAATTAAATCCCAGTTTAAACATCGAAGGAGCTTCCAATGCATGTTTACTGCTCTGTCCACGTGAACATGATCAACCTGCATACAGACTCTGACTGATCAGAGAGAGGGGGCGGGGCTGATGCTCAACCTGCATACAGACTCTGACTAATCAGAGAGAGGGGGCGGGGCTAATGCTCAACCTGCATACAGACTCTGACTGATCAGAGAAAGGGGGCGGGGCAGATGCTCAACCTGACCTAGACATATGGGTTAGAGAGGAAAATGAGATGGGAGGGGCCGTTTGCTCTCTTTATTTTTCAGAATAAAAGTCCTGAGAAAGAATAATACTGATACAAACATAAATAACAAAAATAATAAAGGATATTCAGATTGTTTTTCATTTTATTTGATCCCCTGTGAAGTATTTTAAAAAACTCATTATAAATATCTTTGTCAGTCTAATCATTAATAATAACTCATCAAATCTATTGCGTTTCCAGCTCAAAAACACTCTGGATGATCAATTTCCAACGATTTCTGAGATATAAAGGGTTTTTTGTTCATGCAAACTCTAGGATCTCCTGAAAACAAGAACATCTGGTACGTGTGACTGTCTCCTATAAATACGTTCCTAATGTTTTGGTGAATAGAGGATGTTAAACTATGAAAACATCCCACAAATTTGGCCTGGAGTTCTAAAGATGAACCTTTAGATGATTATCACCTTTAATCATATAACGATTGTTATGAATCCATACAGCTCAAATCAATTCCGCGAATTCAGTGACTATAACACACACAAGCTGCAGGAATTCTTCTCCAAAGCACTTTGGAAGGCCTCCAGCATTTGCTGCCACTAACAGCAATTTACAGCATTTGCAGACGCAGACGAGCACAATAAAAGTTGCACTTCCTTTACTTTCACTGGCTGCGTGTCAGCGGAAAACACACTTTCATTTCAGCACAATAGCAGGAAGAGACTAATTCCAGACCTAATCCACACAGCAAAGCCCGAGCACACTCACAACAGAACAGAGCGCCGGGCTTTTGAGATGCAGAACCGGACGGGAGCAGGGGGCGGGAGGCCTGGGTCCAGCGGCTGTGGACAGAAAGGACGTCACTGTCCCGTAAAAATATAATGAACTGGACTGGACTTTAATTTAAACCTCATCATAAACATCTCAACATCCATTTCTAATCACACCAGTAACACCCCACCTGAGGAACCCCTGCCTGATGTTCTGGAGATGCACTGATCCAGTTGTCTGGCTGCTACATTTTGAACTGAAGAACTGAAAGCTCCCTTGCTGTCTTAGACTATAGGGACAAAAGTAATGGGACACCTGCTCATTCACTGTTTCTTCAAAACCAAGGGTTAGAAAGAGTTGTGAGGTCAGGATGTTGGACGATCACCACCCCAATTCATCCCCAACAAAAGTGCAGGACGGAGCTACATCATTCCTCCATCACTCAATGCTGGGGGTCTTTATACCCCTCTAGACCACTCCTGGCTTCAGACATGGTGCCAACAGGTTTGTGCTCATCTGCTCCAGTCCTTCATACCAGCAGCACTTATGTCTGATCCACTCGTACCAGCGCAACACACACAATAGCTGCTCCGTGGTGGTCCTGTGGGGTCCTGAGCATTGAAGATCAGGGTGAAAGGAGGAGAATACTGCGCAGACCTACACCCCTGATCCTAGGATGCCTGAATCTCCATTGATCTTCAGTTTAGTACAATATTGATGGACGTCTGCAGAGACAGGGATGTGCAGGCATCGATTAGGCACTGTAGAGCTAATATCCAGTGTAAAAATGTACCACAGACATAGAGAGGGGCCCACTGGAGCATTCAGAGGGTCTCTGCTTCCTCCAAGTGACATATCTCTAAATCCCTGATCAATAATTAAGGACCAGACCCACACTAATGAGGCCCTAACAGCCAGCTTGGAGATAAGGCTTCAGCTATCCACCAAGACCTACGACCCTCATACAATGAAATACATCAGCCTCAGCCAGCGATCCATCTCCTTCCGTCTCTTCAGCTCAGCGATGCAATTCTTCTCCTCCTTCAGTCCCTCCCAAAGCCCTGGTTCCAGTCGCTTTTCTTCTGGTCGGAGGCTCCTTCCCCTTCCTTCTGGAGGCCTTTCTTTGATGGGAGGCGAGAATGTGAAACGGGGAAACAGTACAAAGATGAAGTTACATGTGAACAAGTGCCGCTCGTGTTCCCTGTGTGACAGAAACGTAACTGATCACCCTTCTGCAGCCCTCCAGCCTCCGGCTTCGAAATATTTGAATCTAAACCATATGGAAAGCTCCAGATAGCACATCCATATGTCTCCTAAAGGAGGAGTGTGACAAGAGCGCTAAGCACTATAGCTGACCCAATCTATCAAGCTGTCACCCTCCCAATTTTCCATTCTCCTTTCTCTCGCTCGCTCTCGCTCTGTGGTAATGGTGCTCATCTCTCACGAGCCAGCGAAGAACAAAGGACAGCCGGAGACAAAAAAAATGTCTCTATCACTGCAAATAAAAACAGTCGCAAAGTTATCGTTCATTTAGATCCTTTAATGCACATTCTCTGCATAATACTTTCCACACATCTCATTAATTCAGTTTGCATTAAGACGAATGAAGCTTCTACACTTAAACGATGGCCATGGACACCTTTTCCGTTCAGATGTTTCACGATTGTTGGTCAAATTTGCAGGTATGAAGTATGTTTGCCACATATACAACGTAAATATTGATATATCAACCATATTGTGATGTCATATCTGTTACACAGGTTCCCATCTGTGTGTAAATTCATTACAAAGAAGAAAGAGAGGCTCATTTGTGTCTCATTCATCAATTGTGTCGTAGAATTTCATGCTAATTAAAGGTGACAGTTTAAATATACAGCCTGCTGTGTTTCTGCTGCTACAGATAAATCTTTAATATAATCATAACGTATATCAACAATTCGTCCTTGTGCCATGTGCTTCTTTGACTTTAGACAATGGTTCTGCATCTCTCAGCTTGTCCAGAAAGGCATGCATACCTTTAGTGCTGCCTTAAAGCACATATTCCACTTCCTGAACAAGGAGCATGAAAGTCCAATTCTTGCATAATTCTGAATTTTATAATGTCTTTGTTACAGTTTCCGTTTTTACTGTCGTTTCTTTCTTTGTGACGTCTCTCATCAGAAAAATCAGCCTCAGAATCTTCATTCGCCAGGTATACGAGGAATTGTTCTCGGCGCAGGTGCCGAGATTTCAATGAAAAAGCATACATGGAAAAAAAACTATAGAGATGATATTTAGACACGACTATATATAAACACAACATTCAAAATAGAGGCATGAAACCAAAAATACAGTACATAATAATGTACTACAGTCCAGTACATTACGAGCCATGAAGGACCCACTCACCCCCCAAACCTGTTCTCATGTACCAACACCGCTAAACTTCAATCAATACAGTTTGTGTGACCAACATAAACCAGTCCCGAGGTTTCCCGCGGCTGCTGCTTAAGGTACGGGAACAATGCAGAAGAACAGAGACGGAGAAGAAGGCTCAGAAATAATCCTCATTTTCTCGCAGGCTTTTGAAGCAGCACACGCAGCACCAGCCTGAATAAAGCGACGGCATGCGCTTAAGTGCTGAAGAGAAGAGAAGAAAAGAGTGATCTCCTTGCATTGTTCTGTATCCTGGACACTGACAGCATCTCCGAGGAGACACTAATGGGGGGATTAATGAAGCTTCATCTGTGTGCTCAGAAACATCACGACAGTGGTGCACACCGCATGACATTTACAGAAGACTCTCACCGTAACACCTACTGTGACAATTAGACTTAAGCTTCATCTGAGGGTCCAGAGAATCAGTGGGTGAAGATTGGCTCATACGCTGGTACTGATTACTGCATGCTTTCAAAAATGTACCGTATGCCTACAATTGTTTTGTTTTTTTTGCTTGTAAGGACAATAAAATAGCTCACAGCTCAGAAATCCTGTTGGGAATTGAAAATTTTTAGTGTCTCTGAACAAAATGCAAGAACTTTGATGGATGGTTTGTAAAGATTTGATTGACAAGGATAATTATAATAATACCTTCTTCAAATAAAATAAAAAACAACCTGAAAGTCCTTTATTATTTGTATTATTTATGTATCAGTATTATCTCATCTCAGGACTTTTATTGTGAAACACTATGTGAGCAAAGACAGCAAACAGCCCCTCCCTTTTCATTTCCCTCTCTAAACCAATAACTGGGTCAGTGTGGTCATTCGCCCCGCCCCCTCTCTCTGATCAGTCGGACTCTGCATGCAGGAAGCTGGAAGCTCCTTGGCATTTAAACTGGGATTTAATCCAGTTGAAAACAAATCAATTTCAGCTTTTTTGCGATGAGATATGATGAGATCATGGTCTGATGTTATGATATGGTATCATGTCTGTGGTATCATGTCTGTAGGTTTCTCTGATCGTGAAGTTACGAGATGTCACAAAGTGGGGATCTCAGGTTCTAAGAGATAAGAATTTCGAAAGCCATATTAATATTTGCTGTGGGCTTGAAGACGTAACAAATCATGGATCAAGCATCAATCAATCAATCGACATCAATTCTCCAGGCTTTGGCTATGAGAGGCCTTTTCACAGACCCAAGGAATCCCTCACAAAGGCACACATCAACATCAACGCTTCATCCCACCCATCCTTCTCTCAGATCACCTCATTTCTGTCTTCCACTGGGAAAATGGATCAAAAATGCTTTAAAAAAACGATTTTCTCCATTCCCACATGGATAAATAGCTGCGACAGTGCAACCCCACCGCCTTCCGCACTAATCCTCCATTCTACTTTATCAGTTTCCATGTCCACATCACCGCTGGACTCCTATCAGCTTTTGGGTAGACAGACTGGAAGGGGATAGTGGGTACAGTTAATGTCAGCTTTTCGTGGACAGGTAATTTACAGTGTGGGAATGTTCCATCCAGACTGTATTAGCCGACCCCTGCCCCAAACGGCCCACCTGCGTGTGACGGAACTTGACGGGCAGGGTTGACTGTCTATGTGTCCCATGCTTATCTTAAAACAGCCACCTTTCTGTCCTAATCCAATCTCACGAGAGACAGAGAGAAAGAATGATATGTGACAGTGTGCATCAGGAGACACGCAGACTATCAGACGTCCCTTTCCATTTTCCACTTTAGGACGAACTCCATTTCATAAAACAGCCTGACGAGATACAAAACCTGAGCTGTGGCTTTACGTTTCTCTTCAGGACCCCACAGGACCACCACAGAGCAGCTATGATGTGGGTGGAGGTTCATTCTCAGCACTGCAGTCACACTGACATGGTGGTGGTGCGTTAGTGTGTGTTGCTGGTACGAGTGGATCAGTGTTTAAACCCGGTGTCCATCCACTGTCCACTCTTTTAGACACTCTTACCTACCACCATGTGGTCTTTTTACATGTACACTATATGTCCAAAAGTTTGTGGACAGCTTTTCTAATAAATGCATTCAGCTTCTTTATGTTGCACCCTTTGCTGACAGAGATGTGTCTAGATCCTGCATGGAAGTACTGCCAATACAATAGGACTCTCTGGGGCAGATCAACAATCGTGAACCTTCTGGCACCATGTCTAATGTCAGGCGTGGGATAGAGGGTATATATGATGGAGCTCCATAACACAATAACACACAATACTCAGTTCAGAGGATCAGTAGTGCAGTTAAAGCCCCAGCAGAAGTAATCATTTGCAGTTATGACCACATAACAGCACTGAACGGCGTATAAAGCAGGATATAAAAACAGTTCAGCGAGAGCTTCGGGCTGCTCTAAGCAGCACAGGTGAATCGGTGTCTCCCTCAGCAGGGACGAACAGTAAGTCCTGAGGGTGGCAGAGTTTTCACTCTTACAAACCGCAGCATTTTTGGCATGAGCACACACTTCTGTACCCTCGGGCTACTGTGGAGCTGACCCCCCCACGAGAGGAGACAAAAACAGCCCGGCACTCGATAGATCACACCTAACACACGCCTCCCCCCCACCCCGCTGCTCCTCATAAGAATTTCTCTCTCCAGCCTTCTGCAGGGTGGGCTGTATGTCAGGCTAAAGACCCTGTTGCCTCAGGAAATGAGGAACTCATCCCCCACCGTCCCCCTCCGCAGGCATCTGTCTAGTGTCTGTCTGTCTGGCTCCAGGACTTTCACTGCAGACTACTTCATACTTCAACCAGGAGCCACAACATCTACTAATGACTGCAGCATCAGTCAGAGAGAGAGAGAGAGAGAGAGAGAGAGAGAGAGAGAGAGTCTGCTGTGGTGTAGTGGGTCTGAGGTGGTGTAGAGGTTCTGCTGTGGTGTGGAGGGTCTGCTGTGGTGTGGAGGGTCTTCTGTGATGTGGAGGGTCTGCTGTGGTGTGGAGGGTCTGCTGTGGTGTTGAGGGTCTGCTATGGTGTGGATGGTCTGCTGTGGTGTGGAGGTTCTGCTGTGGTGTGGAGGTTCTGCTGTGATGTGGAGGGTCTGCTATGGTGTGGATAGTCTGCTGTGGTGTGGATGGTCTGCTGTGGTGTGGAGGTTCTGCTGTGGTGTGGAGGGTCTGCTGTGGTGTGGAGAGTCTGCTGTGGTGTGGAGGGTCTGCTGTGGTGTGGAGGGTCTGCTGTGGTGTGGAGGGTCTGCTGTAGCTCATAACAGTCAGAGCTCAGAGGCGGCAGGGCTGCTGCTGATCTTTCTGCTGATGAGGCTTTTCTCCTAAACACCCCCCCCAGACCCCCCACACACACACACCCCCACCCCTGCCGGCTGCTCTGTGACTACGTGCTGGTACTCTGGGGTGGGTCAGGCTGGACAGGCAGGGCATTACATATAGCCTGAAAGAGTAAGTGGACAGTGATGAGGGACGTACACGAAGCCATGAATGTCCTTAAGCAGTGGAAAAGCCTATGTATACTTTATCACAATAAACAAACATTAAAACGTATATGATAATGTATATGATCATATTATATGTATATAACCTCTCTAACGAATACCCAATATATGCCAATATGATCATTTCTGATGTAAATTCTGTAGTACATATTAAATATATTTAAATTAAATATTAATATATAAATCTTCTTCTTTTTTTTCTTTCCAAGGGTCTTGAACAGTTGAACAGACATGGAGGAGTACATTAACTATCCAATGTTCAGGTGTGTGTGTGTGTGTGTGTGTGTGTGTGTGTGTGTGTGTGTGTGTGTGTGTGTGTGTGTGGCTGAATACAGTAGTGGAAACAGCGTCCGTATCCTTCATCTGCGAGTTCTTCACATAAGAAACGAGGTAAGCGCCGCCGTCGTTTTCATCTCAGACAGATTCAGCGAAAGCTCTGTAGGTGCTCTGTAAAAAGCGCCGCTGCCTCGCTTTCGGCTACAGCAGATACGCTGGTTAATTAATCATCAACTTTATGAACTGATTAACTGGGCCAGGCTATATTGAGCCAGTGTAATGGATTGGCTGTAACAGCACTGCTCCAGTTTAGAACGATGATAATGAGTGTGTGTGTGTGTGTGTGTGTGTGTGTGTGTGTGTGTGTGTGTGTGTGTGTGTGTGTGTGTGTGTGTGCGAATCCAGGTATGACTGCGGTTCTTAAGCCGATTTGTCGGTTTGGATTGTGGCAGTAATTGGCCCCGTTTCTGGTTGGGCCGTGGGTTTCACTGTTGCCGCAGCAGGTTTGGAAAAGCTGATCTGGTTCTTCTAAGCCATCTCACCCACCGCCGCTCTCCTCATTTCCACTCTTTGTTTCCTTCTCATGAGGTCAGTCAAGGCGACAGACTCGTAAACAGTAGGTCTGAGGGTTCGTCTAATGTTTTACGTGATTTTCCTGAAGAACGGAGACCAGGGCTGGACTGTTGCGTCTATGCCCCCAAACATCTCTCCAGCATTATCCCAGGCAGCATCCGTCCCATCACAGACTGCTCATTCTGCCCCGTAAAGGCTGACCAGGACGTGGATCCTTAAATAAAAGGATGTAGCAGAGCTCCGTCGTCCGTAAACATGCAGCTTTCTCGTTTCTCTCGTTCTTCACAGACAGAATCGGAACAAAAACTGACCTGAACTCTAACCAAGAGTCCATTTACAGTATGACTGACCCTACAACTGCTTTTATCAGACTGGTCTCTTCCCATGATCTCCTGGACCCTGAGTCTACCTCTAGTCTATGTTTTGGGTTTGGATTTGGATAATAATAAATAAGTTTTTACAAAAAAAACTTACAAAAAACAATCCAAAGATGGTCCTTCAAGGGTTCTCCAGTGAAGAAAACATCTCAACACAACACTCAAAGAACCCTTCGCATTGTTAAAGTGTTCTTTCCATCATGACATAGTTCTTTAGATGGATGGAGAGTGTGCTCTACAGCTGTGTTTCTCACCCCTGGTCCTAGAGGCACCCCTGCCCTGAATATTTTACCGTAAACACCCCCTGCAGCTCTGAAGAGCTTTTGTTTATAAGCTGATTAGTTGAATCAGGAGCATGGAAAGATCTAAAATGCAGGGTAGGGGTGCCTCCGGGTCCAGGGTTGAGCATCACTGCTGTAGAGGGTTCTGTACAGAACCTTTTTGAAAAGGAATGTTTTATAGGACAATAAAAAAGATCTGTCTGTAGTAATAAGCTTGACATTGTAGCTACTAAACAACCATTTTTGGTGCTGTAATATTGAACATTCCAGCTGCATGGGATGGATCATCACAGGACACCATTAGGAACCTCTACACCTCCATGCAGTGACGTCTGGCGTGTTGCGTTAAACCCGACGCCGTCCTGAGAGACACCACTTCTGTATGAGTAGATCAATAAATATTGATCAGATCAGACTACAGTTATCATCAGTCATTGATCCTGATGGTCTGGTCACCTGTACAGCAGGTGTGATATCAGCTCAGGTAGGCTGATCGGGGTTTTTTAAAGGCGTGTCCTTTATTGAGCCTCACTGCTTCTCTGATTGTACCCTGTACGATTGTCTTGGCTTGAAAACCTGTTTGCCATTCCTGCTTTAGATCATATCTCACTGACAGGCAGAAGTTTATCTCTATTGGCAGAATTAGGTCTGATTCATCTTCTCTGTCTCGTGGTGTCCCCCAGGGTTCACTCCTTGGTCCTTTGCTTTCTGTTATGCACTTGGTATTTCAGGCGTCATGGCCATTTAGCTTCTAATAATAAATAAACATTACTACACTATTTTACACTTTATTAATCATTAATAAATATCAGTAGTTACACGTATACACGTATGTACATATATAGCCATTGTATATTTGTAAAATACACCGTTCCAGGTTCCATGACCAGATCCAAAGAGCTCTCTGAGGCCTTCATAAGAAAGAGACCAAGTTTGATTTCATGTTAGGAAGATGAGCAGAAGAAGCTCATAGCAGCTGTGAAGCATGGTGGTGGAAGTGTGATGGTTTGGAGCTGCTCTGCTGCAGCAGGGTGTGGAGATCTCTCCATCATAGAAACCACTATGAGATCTTTATGGTATCAGAGGGGGTTTGAGGAGAACAGAAGAGCGTCTACAAAGACTGACGCTGAAACATCACAGAGCTGAAAGAATTCCACATGTAGGAGTGGGAACGTCGTTCTTCCAGTCGATGTCAGAGACAGTAGACAGTTCTAGAAACATCTCACTGACGTTAGGAGAAACCAGTGATTAGAGATGTATATTTAAATATGATTTTATATTTTTTCAAATGACTGTACATATCGAGATGCTATTTGTTTACCACAAATCACACAACAAATATGAAGTGATTTCACAGCAGGTTGCTGGTTTGAGTCCCTGAACTGGGCACCGTGGATAGGGCTGCCCACCACTCCGGGCACGTGTGCTCACTAGTGTGTCTGCAAAGCTGGGACAACGTGAATATAATGGTCATTAAAAAAGTTGGCGTCCAAACAAGACACACAAAGCACCTTAAAATAGAAGACTTTGCACTCAGCGTGAACGCAGCCCGTCTCCTTGCTAAAGGCCAGTGGATGCCAAAGTGTTGTGTGCACTGAAAGCTCACACTGACCCATCCGGAGCACTGCTGCTTGTAACAGCATGCCGACATCTCAGTGGAAGTGCTCAAGCAAGGACATGTGTCCTCTGAGGCTACAGTCTGACATCTACTCCCTGACCCACACTTCTCAGAGATGTCCTCAGGGGCGCATACACACACACAAAGTGAAGCTTAAAAGCCACGCTTGGCTTGTGACACCTCTCTGCACACCTGTGGGCAGCAGCACTTGTCAAAAACAAACCTTGTGTTTCTCTGGCTGATTCCCCGGAGAGCAGCTCGGGCTCTGAATATCCCTGACCAGAACTAAAAACACCGCTGGAGCACACTCCTCACGACTGTCCTGCACTGTCCTATATGTTCACACTACAGGTAAAGACAGGTTCTCTGTGTGTGCTGCAGAACGTGAACGTTCTTAGGAACATATGCTACGAAAAGAACACTGCAGCTCATCTGAAGTAGGGCTACGACAATATATCGTCTACATAAAAATCGAAGATCTAATAAAATGACCATGTAAAATGCTTTAATTTCATTTACTGTTGATCATAAATCCAGAATCTTACATTATTACAATATTTAATTCAGCTTTGACTAAATTACAAATCATTATCAAAATCAAAACAGTCTTATAAAGCTTGAAATACATCAATTATGAATCAAATATTAATATTAATAATTAAAAAATGAGCTGCACTAGTATCACCATTTCTCATACATATTAAGAGAGGCAGAGATCCCAGTCTACAGGAAACTCCAGACTGATGGACCCCCAGTGTGTTTCACAGCTTGTGAATGAAAATCGCTTCCATGCAAGAGCTGCTTCTGGAAGCAAACGCAGGTCCTTCTGAAACAACACTCCAGAGGGAACTGGAGATCATCCGTGTATGGAGCAGAGTGCTTCATCTTTGAGACCTTCCTGAAGACCGGGATTTCTGCCCCTGCTGGTAGACCCATTCGAGAGAGAACATCGACCTCCACATACTGCACACACCCCACAGGTATTCAGAGCCCGATCATCTTCCTGCAACTCCATCTGCAGGAGCCTGAAATGTCTACCAATTTAAACAGGCAAGGAGATGTATTGATGTATTTGATTGCTTCATAGAAGGTGTTTTTTTCTCTTCTACTGGGAGTCTGGTCCCAAATCATCACATCAGCTCTGCAGTTAATGTATCTGAACTCTGCCTGAACCTGAACTGCTATCAGTCTCATTAAAGCAATTAAGACACTAATTGCTCTACTTGGAGATCATTTGGTTAAAGGGTTGATTGTTTAAATAAGGATATCCACTAAGTGGAGTAGACAGATGGCCACTGTGGTGAGACGGAGATCTGATGCACCTCAGGCACAGGCTGTTTGGCCAGCTTTTAAAAATAGAATCGTGTCTGGAGATCCATAAATTCCTCATATATTCAAGCACCCAAAATCCAACCATGAGGAAACCAGGACCAGAGCTTTTGACACCTCTGAAGGTCTCTATCAGTTTCTGCTCATTAATATTAAACCATATCACTTAATATTAATCATATTTTGAGCTTCATCACTTGTTTTATGATTATATTATTCCAAACACAGCAGGGTTTTGTGCTCAGGTTCATAGATCTCCACATATGTCAGTGTTTCTATACAAACTTTAAGACTCAATTGTTCAGAACTAATCTGAATGCAGACAGAACCTTGTAGAACCTTACAGAACCTCATCACTCCATGGGGATGAACTGTGGGTTTGAAGAGATGAACCCTTGTGTTGTCTTAAGGGTCTAGAATGACCACATTCATTCGTTCGTTTTAGAGAAAACCCCCCATAATGACCTTGATTGCTTTTCCAAAAGTGTCTCCAAGCTGGAGATGGTCAGTCATAAGTTCATTGACCCCTTAAACCCATATACTGCTGCAACCCTATTGGCTACATGTATATATCCACACCCACATACACCAAAGTATTAGACGTACGGCCACTTCTACTCACGTTCATTAAACAGCAATATACAGCTTCAAAGTCCATTCCTCCACAAACATCAGCCAACCTCAAAGAAATGGAGACCAAAATACAGACTAGATCATGCACCTACTAATGACGGCGGTTGATCCCATTTCAAACAGTGTGGTCTCACCGGACTTGTTACAGAATAGACAGTGTTTGCATTTCAGACATAGTGAGGTGGGACGATTAGAGGGAGAAGACTAATGATTAGATCTTCTTCAGATCTTCCAGAGTTAGAAACAGCCTCCAGCTAAACGTGGGACAATTTCCTGCTCGGCTGATATTAATGAAAAAGATTATTTGATACAATCCGGCACATTGATGCATAAGCAAATGTTGAGCTGCATAAGGACACGCGCACACACACACACACACACACACACACACACACACACACACTGAGGATTAGGTAGTTAATTGAGTGACTGCATGGTAATGTCCCTGCGCTTCCCCAATTTCCTCATTGCTCTCCATCTTCATCTGTCTTTCAATTAATAAAGGACTGCTTTGCTGTCTGTCAGTCTGAGAAAGGAGAGAATGTGAAAAATAAAAGACCACAGGAGCTCTTTGTGGTTCTATAATTCCAGACTGTAGTTCATCTGTTTCTCTGCAGACTTTATTCTCCTCCTTTCACTCTGATCTTCAATGATCAGGACCCCACAGGACCACCACAGTGACACTGACGTGTATTCAAGCAACATAATAACAAGGAATTATTGTAATAAACATTTTTATTAATCTAATCATCAGTTTCGGCTCAAAGACACTCTGGACCATCAATGTCCAACAGGATTTAAAGTCCTTAAAAGCAAACAAAACATGAATCTGTGATCTTCTGATCTTCTAAACCCTGTATCTAATCTGTTGGCCATTAAAATCTTTATGTGCTTGTTAGCTGCGAGATCATACTGATTGTACTTTGTTCTATTTCTTATTTATGTTCTGACACTATGAGGCTGAAGACAAGGACACGCCTCCTCCGATACATGTGAAGCCAGACTCCGCCTCTCTTTGCACTGCCACCAGTGCATCACTGCTGGGCAGCCAACACTCTCGGACAAAAGTGCTGGGTCCCCAGCTCGGCCCAGTTTCACGCCGAGTGTGACGTGGAGAGAGATCGCCATCTACCCATCTCAGACCCAGGATTTGAAACTGCAATCCTCAGATCAAGGACCCACTTGGAGATCCTCGTTCCATAATTTGAAGGTATCTACTGTCCATTGTCCTGATTTATTATCAGAGGCATCCGCAAATGGAAGCGTGTAGCATCAGTGTTATTCCGGATCCACATTAACAACGAGGCATTAAAGGCAGCGGGATCTGAAACAGTTAATCATCCGCACTGGGAATAAGAGAGAGGAGTTCATGACCAACACCACACACACTCATTATACACTGTTTACACTGTATACCACACACACACACACACACACACACACACACACACACACACACACACACACACACACACTGATGTTGCTTTTATCACAGAGATGAAACATGGGTGAATCGGTCAGAGTGATATCAAAACATCTGGGCTTCTCTCTAATTGACACACACACACACACACACACACTGCTGCTGATGAGGCGGGTGAATCGGTCACACTGCTACAAGCATAAAAACTGTCACAGACAAGAGAGACGAAAACATTTGCGCTGTCTCGGTTCCTTTAGGCATCTGAGGAGCTCCAAACACACACACACACACACACACACACACACACACACACACACACACACACACACACACACCTCGAGGCAGCTGATGAACAGGGTGAATCGGTTAAGGTGATACACACACACTCAGCTGTGAGGAGATTATGGATGATCAGCACTTCTGGCTGATGGTGATTGAACTCTTTGTTAACAGCACATGCTTCCAACTTCTCGACGCCCACAGTCTCATATAATCCCGAAATGAACTCTCCATCACCCCTGCAGACACACACACACACACACACACACACACACACACACACACACACACACACACACACACACACGCTTCCCTCTAACCCACTTATTCTGTAGCATGAAAATTAAAGTGTATGGAAAACTGGATGTACTCAGGCTACCAGCCCTGCCAACTCAACGCCGACTCTATTTCCACACTCTGCCGGCGGCACTGGAACCAGTTTGAAAATAGTTCAGTACATCAAGAAACTTCTTACCCTCACTCGGTATGTTTCGATGTATTGTTTCATGAAATTCACGATGATCTTGAACAATTAAACACTAAATACAGTAAGAATATCATCACTGTGCTGGAGTGTTTAAACCCCTCAGTGTCTCTGCTGGACCGAGAACAGTCCACCAACCAGAAATGTCCAGCCGACAGCATCCTGTGAGCAGCGTCCTGTGAGCACTGATGAAGGACTCGAGGATGACCAACACAAACTGTACAGAATCAGATGAGCTTCTGTCAATGACTTTACATCTACAAGGTGGAGACATTCGGTAGGAGTGTCTGATAGAGTGGACAGTGAGTGGACTCAGTGTTTAAACACTCCAGCAGCACTGCTGTGTCTGATCCACTCGTACCAGCTCAACACACACTAACACACCACCACCATGTCAGTGTGATACATTTTCACACTCCTACACCAGTGTCTTTGGTTCCAATTGTACCATCTGTACCAGTGGCATCCTGTTTTTTTTCTACACACACACACACACACACACACACACACACTGAAGGTTCTCTCAGCTCAACAGATGGCATCTCGAATCAGCAGTGTGTGTGACATCAAGAACACCTAAGGTTGCTGCACAGGTAGTAGGAATCAAGTAAGAAAACACACACACACACACACACACACACACACACACACACACACACACACACACACACACACACACACACACACCAGTTCAAAACTGTAACTACAGATGCAAAACGACACTGGAGGTCACCGAAAGGTTCCATGACACAAACAATCCCTGCTGTGAGTGAAGACACACAGCAGGACACACTGTGCAAAGCAGCCAACAAAAGAACCCACTGATGACCCATCTGACCCCTGATAAACATGGTCCAAAAGTAATTAGACAAAAATAATACAGTCTCGTATATTTATTGAGGAAAATGATCCAATATTACAGATTTGTGAGGGTTTCCTCACATTAACTGCTGCTTCAGGTCCTTCCACAACATTTCTACTGGATTAAGGTCCAGAACATTACCTTCATTCTTCGGTAGATCCACTTGTGTGTTTAGGGTTGTTGTCTTTCTGCATGATCCACATTCTCTTAAGATTAAGCTCACGGACAGATGCAAGAGGAAGATGGCACTTCACAGCTGCATGCCCCCCCAGTCATTAACTCTCCGATTTCTAAAACTCAGACGTTGATGAAGGTGCCTAAACTGGAGGTCTTCTAACTGGTGAGCAGAGCAGTGATGTTCTGAAACTGGTGTGAGAGCTCTCGATGCTGTTTAATGACATGCAAAACGCTGTTTTTATTCACATTATTGTGATGTTTAACTGCTTCTCCCAGAAATAATTTATTGTGCATAATAAAGCCAAACCAATCTGTCCTAATATTTGTCTCTGGAAATGACCTCTGTCTCCCAGGAGCCTTTATTAGTCACATGACCTTTAAATTCATTACCTCGCCCTTTACTCCTGGACTCAAAGCGGTAAACATAACAAATGTCCTGATATTCTCCTTTAGAATCTGATGGTATCATTCAGAATTTATTGTTCCATGGCCTCCAGGCCAAGGAACATCAAACCACGATACTACCACCACCATGTTTCACAGATGAGACGAGGTTTCATGCAGTTTTTCTCCATAGAAACGTCAGCAAAAGCATGAACTACCCTTGATTTCAGAATAAGCAGTTCCAAACTAAAAGTTAAGCTCCTCCCATTAAATTCAGCATAAACAAAGGTGCCATCGCGCTGTTTGACGTAAATGATACAAGTGAACAAAACAAAACTCCAGGAAAGACAATAAGTCTCCCAAACGACCACGTCGCAGGACGACCACGCTCCTCTCTCTGGAACTAAACCCGTGAGGCGCTCCTTCTCTGGCAGCCTCACACCTGATAATTGAATATTGATCACCATTAATCACTTGAAGGACATGGCCAGATTGAAGAGCACGTGGTGGATTCTGGCCTGCAGTGTTGGGTTCGTACACTACACAAGGTCGTAGCCAAAGCTTGTGCAGCATGCTGGAGCATTAACACTTGTCATTGTGATGAATCGCTTTTAAAGTGTATTCGTGGCTGATTGTACTCAGCTTTAGGAAAAAGAGCCACAACGTCAATGTGATTTACACAGCGTGACATTCCCAGACTGGGAATCGCGGCCGTTCAGGGCGTCTACCCAAGGGTAGCGTCTTATTAGGCAAAGAGAAAGTATAGTTTGGAGGGACGTTGGAAGATGTTTGAATACATCAGGACAGAGATGCACTGCTTCACATATGATGTATGAAGCAAGAAGACATTCTTGGTTGGAGACAATATGGATTCATGTCTTTATCTCAGAAACTTTACCCATTTTACTCCTATATGGGACATTTTCACACTGAGCTCTGGGCTTTGAGGTGGACGCTTACGATCCTCAGCTGCAGCAGATAAAGCTGCCGTCACACAGCACTGCGGCGCTGAGGGCGAAACCAATTCCCTTTGAACGGATTTGATCCCGAGGAGGACGATCCCGAGTGATGAGTAATTAAAGTATCATTCTGGACTCGTGGATCCATTCAAATATGCCTGGATTGGTCCAGTCCGTCTACTGGTTATGACTGAAAAGTCAAAATCTGATCAGATCAGTAGGCCAGAAAAATAACGTTCTGAAGAGAAATGAAATTCATTACATATATTATATAAACATCAGCTGATACTGTTGTGCAAACATGAAAATCTGTCAACTGAACAAACAGAGATTAGAACCCACCCGTGGGTGAAGAGCTTCCACTGTTCCGTCTGCTCAGGACACGTTCTTCTGGTATTTACTGAGCTGAAGCTCTTGCAGTAGTTAAAGCTCAGCTGGGGTGGAGATTTAAGGTCAGCGTTTCTGTACGAGTGCAGTGATGTTCACAGTCCTGGAAAGACTTCAGAAGAAAGCTTGCCCACCATCGCGTTCCATAATTAGAGGTAATAAGCATTGTTATGCTCCCAATACCTTTAGAACCTTTGAAAGATCCTCATTGCCTGGAGGCTTCATTCAGGATTAAATGGAATGTGGCCTTAATTCGTGTTTATCCAGCAAAGCACCTGCTGACACTCTCTTTTCAAACAGAGCAGAATGCTGCGGTACACCGATCTCACGCACAGATAAAGATATGGGTTATAACATGCAGATGAGCTGAGGTGGGATACCTTCAGCCACTTCACTGCTTCACATTCCCACCATTCCTGATTACTCCTGTTCATCCCAGTCTGCACTGGGGGGCTAAAATGGAAGTGTTATAAAAGAGGAGGAGGAACAGAAAGAGGAAGTGGGAAGACAGAGGAGCAGGAGAAAACCGTGGTGGTCCAAAAGCTTTTGTGATTTCTTTCCAGCTGTGGTTGTGATTTTGCCTGCTGATACAAATTCCTTCAGTTTACCAACAGATTCTGTAAATAAAGCATGTAAAACATCTGGATTAATGCTCAGCGTTTCCCATAATTCCCAGTTAACAGAAACCAGAGTTCAAACTGCTTTATTCCTGCAACAACCATAAGATGCAAATAGCTGAGGGTCATAATTAACTGTTAAACCATAAACGCAGTGTGAACATAAACGCAGACCACGTCAATGCATTTCAGAGGAAAGGCCAACGTATGCACTGAACACTGCTACAACAACAACAACAACAACAACAACAACAACAACAACATAATAATAATATAATAATAATAATAATTATTAATAATAATAATAATAATAAAAATCAAAATATTTATACTAATAATGATAATAATACTACTACTAATAAAAATTATTATTACTATTATTATTAATAATAATAAAAATCAAAATATTTATACTAATAATGATAATACATTTATATATTTAGATTTGCATAAATGCAGATTCACAACATGCTGAAAAAGAAAATTAAAATGAGAAAAATAGAATCACAAAAGGTTATATCTAGAAAATATGAAAAAGCATTAATAGTTGAATATATATATATATATATATATATATATATGATATAAAATAAAATATAAATAAACATATCTAGCTATACCATAATACAATCATCAAATATATAATATAAGGACAAAAGGAATATTATAAGCAATACAAAAATACAAATATAAAGGCTAGAAATTAATGTATGATTAGATAAATGATAGAAGTAAAAAAAAAAGAAATAAAAGTTAGTAAAGACGTCACAGTGAAGAAAACAGCCTAATTTTAGTCTCTATTTATGTTTCACTTTCTCAGGACTTTTATTCTGAAATTCTCCTCTTTAACCCAATATCTGGATCAGTGACATCATTAGCCCCACCCCCTCTCACTGATCAGTCAGAGTCTGCATGCAGGCTGGACATGAACCCGTGGAGAGGACAATGAACCTGCAGTGGAAGACTCACAAAGTGCAGATCTCAGAACTAAACCGTACACAGATCTGTGTAACAGATGTGATATCACAAGGTGGTTGTTTTTGCATATGTTGTACCAAATATATCTCGATATAGATACTTATGATATATTGTCCTGCTCTACAGCTTAGAGTGCTGAAATCCACACCATCACCCTCCAGGTTTGTGAAAGCCTACTAGATCTACTGGCCGGTCTCTCCATAATTCAGCACTACGGACGTTTCCATTCAAAACCTGCCGCCGTCGGAACCCGGCAGCGTCCTGAAGCTGCATCAACAGCCTCTCTTTTCTCACGAATGTCCACATGGAGCTCGTGTGCCGAGAAGAACGTATGAAAAAATGTGATGAGCATGCATGTGATGTGTCTGGCTGTGGGGTGGCTGCTCTTTTCTCGCGCCGCAGCTCCGTGGCAGGACTGTTATTTACAGAGCAGAGACTAATGACCAGAGCACAGCCTGCTGTTTTATGAGCACGAGGAGGTCTGTCAGAAACACATTTATCACCACAGGCCTCTCAATGCCATGTCCTCCAGGAGAGAGAGACATTCCATCATTAAAAGAACGGCTGATAATGGGCAGGAGGGTCTCCACTATGATCTTTTATTAAAGACCTCTAACTGTGAAAGCTGTTCCTCAGGGACAGCGTTCCAGTCGCACCCCGGGTTCTGACTCACAGCCCATAACCGGCGTCTGAGGGAAGCAGACAGGGTACTGAGAGCATTTCCAGAAGAAAGGCTGAGCAGAATCAACTTTTCAATTTCCAGAAACACCATCATGGCTTCTGCGCTGTTGATGGACGTGTGGCACGAGCTCGGATGGAACAAAAAGGGGCTGATTGAGCTCGACGGGCGCTAAACGCAGCCAATCAGCAGGAAACTCGGGTGCAGCGGCGGTACAGTATACGCTGTCATCTGCTGGGCCTGCAGCGATGTTCTGCTGAAGGTCAAATCAACGTAAGGAACCTGCTGGAGTTTAATTCACCAGAAATGCAACACAATACAGTCCAATATAAAGCACTAAATATTCCACAACACAACAAATACCAGTATGGAATTTATCCTTTACTAACAGTAACAGCAGTGAAACACACACACACACACACACACACACACACACACACACACACACAGAGGAGAATACATCCTATCCGTACGTCAAGAGATGTCATTTTGCTGATTATCTAAATGAGGGATGAGGGAGTGTCAGTTTCCTCTCACGTTTGCTTGTGTGTGTGTGTGTGTGTGTGTGTGTGTGTGTGTGTGTGTGTGTGTACACAGGGGAAGGCCCAGCTGAGGAAGGGCTAAGTAATGTGTAATTGTTTTTGAATCAATACAGTGACAACAGAGGAGAAAGCTCCCATGTCCAATCCCGGCCTGTGTGATCTGTGTGAGTCAGCCTCAATCATTACTCAATACTTAAACACACACACACACACACACACACACACACACACACACACACACACACACACACACACACCCGCGCACAAGCACACACACACCTCACACTCTTTGTCTGTCAGAATCTATCTCCCTCACTAATGACTGAATACCATGTGTGTGTGTGTGTGTGTGTGTGTGTGTGTGTGTGTGTGTGTGTGTGTGTGTGTGTGTGTGTGGTATTGATCAGCTGATATTGTGAGTCCAGTTTAAGCACACATTGGAGAATGCCTCTCAGAGCTAAAGGTAAAGAAAACAGTTTAATCTATCTATCTATCTATCTATCTATCTATCTATCTATCTATCTCTCCATCTGTCTGTCTAGCTGTCTGTCTGGCTGTCTGTTTTCTTACACCACTATTGTTTATTGTATTTCTTTATTTGATTGATCTTCTCCCATCTTTGGTTTGGGAGTGAAATCGGATACTAAGGCGGAGTCGGGATGCGGAACGCTGCAAAAGGCAACGAAGTACCATTCAATAAGCAACCGTAACTGATAGTGAAAAGGCTTCTGGGCCTAAACGGAGGTGTTAAATAAAGGACAAACGAGGTGAAAAGATAATTAAAGCCACCGAGGGCAGCTGGGTTTGAGGTTGACTAATTAGGCCTGATGGAATAGTGTTTATCGCTGAATGCAGTCTGCGAGCTCGACTCCGGCTTTGGAACCCCTATAATATACCACAGGAGGCGGTCCTAAACCCCCAGCTCCACTAATTAGCTCTGATGTGATCACTGCAGGCGGACGGATTAATCAGCTCTGAGGATGAGGCGGATGGTGAAGGAGGAAGGCCAGGAGAAGGACAGATGTCGACCCATCGGTTTTGAACGTCTGCGATCAATGAATTAGTTTCCGGGATTCACACGACTCTCGACTGAGATCAGGGCTCCTGTGAGACACGGTGTGGTCATATATCATACTTATTATTTTAATTGATCTCATTAACAGTTTCATTGACGCTTAACATCTAAAATAATTTACTGCATCGGCCTTTCAAAGGAAATATAGTATCAATACTACAAATGACAAATTCTATTTACACTAAATTAAAATCACAGCAGTGCTTCGGAACTCGAGCGGGAATTAATTAATACATACATTACAGAACAACGCATTACAATCTGCAGCTTTAATCAGTGTGGAGACAGTGTATCATCTACACCGTTATAAAGGTTTGTCTGTTGTGGTTTCGTGCAGATGAAGAGTTTATCAATTACGTTAAAGAGGATGATCAGAAAGGAAGCTGCAATCCTAATCTGAGATAATCCTGCATCGGGTCACGACCAAGTGACAGACCCACTGCAGCCACAACAGACCATGTGTGTGTGTGTGTGTGGTGTGTGTGTGTGTGTGTGGGAGACAATTTAGAAACACCACATGCCAATGGACCACCAGCTTTGCCACCAGCAGGCCAACAGTGGTCCACTATCCTTCTTTGCTCAGACCAGCGTTTTGGTGGTCTACCAGTGGTTAGAGTAATAAACACACTGCTGTTGTTATTGTTTATTTTCCACTCAGAGTCCAGTTTATTCATTCGACAACAATGTTTAAAAAATGTTTTATATCAAACCTTGTCATATTTTGTTTCCTCAGTTAATTTTTGTTTTGGTTTATTTTCTTAAATGTGCATTAAAACGTTTATGCAGGACATAAAACAAATACATACCGGTGGTCAAAGGGGGGTTTGCAATATGCTTGCAATATGATTGCTCTGCAGTGGCCCCTAGTGTGTGTGTGTGTGTGTGTGTGTGTGTGGGTGTAAATGGCTTAAACACAGCAACCCTCCAGTCACAAGGCTGATTCCCGAACCACCGGACCACATCTGTCCCGTACGTCTTCTACGTTTTCTTATCGGCCAAAGCTGATCCATGTTTGCTTTTCGGAGAAAAACGTACGTCTGTAACAGAACAAACGCTCGCAGGTCGACTGTTCACGCCACCGTCGTCTCACTTCCATTTACTGACGCTGTGCAGCGCCCTCTGCTGATGACACACTCTGTGACGTATCCTCGGTTCCACTGAAACTTGTGTAAACTCGGGATGGTTCGCTTAAAAACACCAAGGTTCTTATAAGACTGAATGGAACCAGTTCCAGGAGCAGATTTCTTTTGGTGGAAAAAAACTATTAGTGTTATTAAAAAAAATAGACTGTTATTATTCTTAGCAGGAAAGGTAAAGACGTAGTAACCGTAATGGTCAGGTCGTGGTGAGATCAGAACGGTTCCATGGCCGAGTTCCATTCCGAACTGTCTGTATGGAAACGCCACTGCCCACTTCCCCTCCACGCTCATGGCCCTGTAGCGGAAAACAGGCCTGATATGAACCTTTTCCTGCGTGGGAGCATTTTTCTTTCTCTCTGATGGATCAACATGAAGGTCAAAAAGCAGGTGCAGAGTTTGACCTGCTGATTTCCTGGGGCCAAAAGGTGATGAATCACCTCAACCACTGAGCGCAGTTCTGGGAGCAGGGCCATTTGCCCCCTGAGTGTGAGTATTATTGAAGGTTGGAAACAAATGGGGGCCATCTTCACCTCCAACATCGACTCCCAAACTTCTTGTGAAGCTCCCTCACCCCTTCACCCCCATTTCTCTCCAAGTGCCCCCATCATGCCTCATCTCTTTCCAACCACACACACTCATCCCCCAGCTTTCGTTCCCCTCTCCTCCCTCACTCCCTCCATCCTCTCCTTTCATCTTCCTCCTCTTACTGAACCACAGCCAGCAACCCTACCTAAGCCCAAGGTCAGCCCATCTCTCTCTGTCTCTAATCTCTGAATGGAGCTTTCACAGGGGTCAGAAATGCCCCCAACAAACCCAGTACCATGTTAGAATCCATGTGTCCACCATCACAAATATGGAAACGGTCATAAAGCTGTGGAATAATGAAAGGACTCCAGTCCCTGTTGGACCTCATTACAGCACAGACCTACATTGGAGTCAATCACAGCGCAACATCTGGCACAGTGAGGAAGGCTGATCATTAACATCCACATAAAACTTTTATGATTTTGCCGTTCAGGAGCCTGAAGCCGTAAATCAGTATGAATATCCTAACATGACTTAATACAGCTGTGTCTGTAAAATGAACGATGCCTGTTCATTTGCAAACTCAAGCACAAGGAAAGAGGTTGAAAGGTGATGTTGAGGGTCATGGTGGCTCCAGAGCGCAAGGAAAAACCCCTGGACAGGGGACAAATCCATTGTAGGGATACGACAGACAAGGGTCCATTCACACCCAGGGGGCGAGTCAGCACGGACACCTACAGTGTGTATTTTTGGGAGGTGAGAGGAAACCGGTACCTGGAAGACCAGTGAATCTAAGGCTACCTTCACACAGCAGGAAAAGTGGTCCAATTCCGTTTTGCCCACCAAAAAGTGCTCGTCATTCGGGCCACTTCTTTGGTTTGTGTTCAGCCATTTCATTAGGAACACAGAGCGGTATGTCTCTGCTTGAGTAGAAGCATCAGCCCAAATATTTTTGAGGTCTCTTGCCTCACTATCCCACCACTGAACACCTCCTGCACTGCAGTTGTCCATTTTCCCTGGAGTCGGATTGTCGCTTGAATTCCGACTGTTGCTGGCTGTCGGTGAGTTTGCTGTTCACACTGCCACACAGATACGTGTGTCACAAAGACCTGCTGTGTGAAGGTTTACAAACATGGTTCTTTAAGGACCCAGAAGTGGTTCCTAGTGTGCTTTCACATCTACCAGGTTTCGTCCCGACTTTTGGACCTTTCAGCTTCATCTGAACCAAACTAGAAGATCTCGCAAAATTGGGTCCGACCTAAAGAGGTGGATCAACGGAACCATGATTCGATTCATTCATAGTTCTGATTTATGGAATTCTATTGTTAAAACCAAACAATGGAAGGTGAAAAAGAACCGCTGGAAATCTGGGGCTTTACGGCATAACAGACCACCGTGCTACTGAAACTGTAGACGAATCCTTATTTATAGACACAAACTGAAGGGATCTGAGTGTAATCCGCCGCACTCACAGTGCTGTACGACACGCATGCCAAGGCAGTTGGATCCTGGCAGGGAGGCGGAATTCGGCACAGCACCTGGAAAGGCAACTCACCACACTGACAACATGCCAGCATCAGATGCACATGCTGTACAAACCAATCATTTTCTAGTACAGGGAGAATCTGGAAGTGCCAATTACCCAACCCTCCTGTGATACTTGTGAAGCCACTGCCTCTTTTTGAACTTCTGCCATCCTTGCTGGACAGCCAACGCGGCCAAGGTTCCTCTTTCAGACGCCGAACCGCAGCAGAACCTTGAATTCGAACCTTCGATCCTCAGATCATAGTTCATTAGATAATGTTTTTTATCATTTATTGTTCCTGCCAACCTTTATCTTCCTTCCCAATCAACCCCACCCTTCCTTGGGGTGCAGCTATTTTGTTCAGGATGAGCGTGTAATGCTTTCAGACCTCCTGCAAACATCTAAAAAAAAAAAAAAGCAGCTGCAAAAAGCCTTTGGAGGCGCTCAGTTCATGCCGCTCCAGACAGTGATCAAGCAGCACCTAATCAAATGTCTGCTGCACAGGCGAGAAGAAAACAGCAGAAGATAATTCCGCTGTGATTACGATTACATACCAAATTGCCTATTCTGCTGCAGCCTTTAACCTTTAGGTAGCGGACTCCCCCCGGATGTTCTGCAGGGAGTGTAAGCACAGCCACGGCGAGCCCAGCAGCAGCAATAACAGAGGCTGCTGTCAGATGAAAGAGTCATTACGTCCCAGCAGGCCTCCTCACTTCCTCCTGATTAAAAGCTGCTTCACTCCACTCACCACTGACCTGCTCAGCCGCCGTACTGCGGAAAGGAGATTTACAAGCGTGTTTCAGCTGCTCATGCTTAAGGAGACCAAAGCATTATTCCAAGTGCAGCCTTGATGGTTATGTATAAGTGACTGATGATTACAAAAGGTGGAGAGCATCAATATATCAGTCCACCACAGTAAAAGTCCACGTATGACTTTAACTCTGCTTATATTTCCGACTCTGTCGCTCAGTGGACATGACCTCGATCGCGATATAACTGATAATCGTCCTCATCTGCTCGTGAAGGTCTGTCAAGTGGTGGTCTCTTTTCATACACACAGAGCAGAGTGATCCTCCGTCCCCACCGTACAGGTCAGTACACAAGTCAATCACAAAGTTTAACCTGGTGCAAACGACTGCTGCTGCTCGGGGGCAGTATGCAATCAGACCGTGCAATTATTATTGTTTTTAAATACAAGAACAATGTCTATCACGTCCGTTCTCTCCTCATTTTACCCTCATATTGGGATTTAGGCTCCAAACATCCTACGTGAACGTCTGTAGGTATCAAAACCAGTTTCTGTAGACAGATATATGATCGCTATCGCAATTAATTCTAGGATAATTTATCATCTCCAAAAAAGTATTATTGTGACAGGGGTGACACACACACACACACACACACACACACACACACACACACACACACACAGATACAGTCTCTCTGTGTATAGCAGCATGAAAAACAGGGCTAAGAAAGATAATAACTTAATTACACAGCAGAACACGCCGCAATCTGATTATTCCCCAACTCCAGGGACACAGTGAGGAAGCATGGAGGACACACACACACACACACACACACACACACACACACACACGCACACAGCAGTCTACTAACATATCAGCAGTGAAGTGTCTGAGGACACTCAAACGATCAGCTTTTATTTAACTGTAAATAAAAACGGAGTAAAATCTGCTGATTTCGCTTGTTTCTCGACTCTATATTTGATTGTACAGATCTGTAGATGTTCATCAGAGAAATCCGATCCTGTAACAGGTTTAAAACAGACCAGCTCAACATTCTCAACACCCTGTTATAGATCCGATGCTGAAACCAGTCAGCAACTGGGTCTTAACTGGATTAGGCTGAGATTAAAGGGGTGAGGATTAGGATTAGGTTTTGGGTTGGGGTTAAGGTTTGGTTTAAGGCCAGGATGAGGGTTTGGGTGAGGTTTTGGGTTAAGTTACGGTTGGGGTTTGGATCAGAGACATGAACAATAACATGTAAAAAGACCTCAGGCACATCCTGGACTTCAAGCAGGCATTCCATACTGCCCTCTTATATCCAGTTTCATACACAAATGATGGACACAGTAACAGAAGACATGTTTGGATCAAACCAATCACAGCATTTGTGCAGAAGAAGCTCATAGCAGCTGTGAAGCATGGTGGTGGAAGTGTGATGGTTTGGAGCTGCTCTGCTGCAGCAGGGTGTGGAGATCTCTCCATCATAGAAACCACTATGAGATCTTTATTGTATCTCACATTATTTCAGCTGAAGGAGGAGAAACCAGGGTGTAGGGGGTCCTGATATCACCTCCATCTCTCAGTATAATTAAAATGAAGATCAAATGTCCATATGGTGCTGTTAAAGGTGTTTCACGTGGTTGTAGGTTGGATATATGATCTGAGTAGCAGAGGAACGGATGGTGCACAGACTATATTTGTAGCATCTCATCATCTCATGCAGCGTAGCCCAGAATACTTTACATCTAATTTAAGCATCCAGAGCTTCTGTGTGTGTGTGTGTGTGTGTGTGTGTGTGTGTGTGTGTGTGTGTGTGTGTGTGTGTGTGTGTGTGTGTGTGTGTGTGTGTGACAATAAGATGTCTCCTCTTGTGTTAATGATGATTACTGTAACTCATTAGTTGTAAATCTCAGACATGAATCAACACCGTTTACCCACCGTGGCCATTGGAAGAGTGCTTCTGCATGGGGAGTGAAGGGCTGCCAACTATATCACACTCTTGCACTCCTGTGCTTTTAATTATGGTGAAAAATGACAGAGGGGCAAAACACACTCGTCAGACTGCCTGGCCTTGACTGAAACGCTGATGTACTCTAGATCATATCCGTCCCCTTAATTGGCCAAAAGAGCCGTGATATGTTCGGCTGCCTCATTCGCAGTTCATCAACCTCCGCGATCACTGTCGGAAGAGTAACACGGGAGCTGCTCGAGAAAAACGACCAGTGAACCGACTCCGGAAACCGAAGAAATCGGATAAAACTGCAATGGTAACCCAATCAACTCCACACGCCAGAATCCACAACTGGACTCGGTTGCAGGTAACAGTCAGAAGGAGACGTCATTTTTTGAATAATTCATATGAATTCAATTCTGTTCCGTCTCGTGATGAATAATGTAGAACATTAACGTAAAGACTATAATCCTGGATGTGCCACACACGGAGAGGGCGGACGGTACAAGACGAGGCAAATGAAATCCTTTACACTATAATGGATTATGGATGAACGACATAAACAATACAACCAAACATCTACCATCATCAGGCAGACACTGCAAATGATTCATTACGGCCGTAATGGAACCATAGGAACTAACCTAGATACACAATAAACATGCATAAATAAACACACACACACACACACACACACACACACACACACACACACACACACACACACACACACACACAGGCCTGTGCGACAGATTATGCCATGTCTTGAAGCTATTAATTACTACAAATGGCTGAATATGTTTATATACATTCATTTTCTGATATCTATTCAGAACAAATTCTGACATTTTAGAACCACAATTGTCCAAAATGTCTTTGTCCACTGAAGCACTAAGTCCCCTCCACTGGAAAACCTGACAAACAGACGCCTAGCATTATCCCTCCTCATCCAAACTTTACAGTGCAACGCAGTCAGGCAGGTAACATTCTCCTGGCATTCACGAAATCAGGCTCGTCCATGATGCAGAAGCGTGATGCCCTCTACAGAACACTTTTCCACTACAGTGTACAGTGACCGTGTGCCCTACACCACTCCATCTCACGCTTGGTATTGTGCTTGGAGATGTAAGGCATGCATGCATCAGCCTGGCCATGGAAACCCATGCCATGATGCTCCTGGCACTCAGTTTCTCGTGTTAATGCCAGAAGAGTTTCTACAGTTAATGGGTCAGCAGAGCGTGGGTGACTTTATACACTGTGATACTCAGTGACCCAGCGCTATAATTTCATGTGGTCAGACACTTTGTGGCTTGGTTGCTGTGGTTCCTATATATATATATATAACCTTATATATATAAAAGTGAATCTCAAAACATTTGAACATTGTTAATATGGTTACTGTTGATCAGTCAGGCTTATAGTTCAAAAACCAGAAATCCAGAATAATAGAAAATTATTAATATTATATTATTAATTCAAATTTGAATAGATTATCAATCCGAGTGTAAATCTGTAATAAATGTAAAAGTATTTTGTTTATTTTTTATCTTCATATCTTGTTTCATTTGAGCAGGCAGTTACCAAAATATTATTTCTATATATATTCTTGTTGTATCATGTATATCTATGTCCGGGACAAATTAACTTTGACTATGATTTTGAACAACTGAATTCAGTGGTGTCCCACAATCAATCAATCAATCAATCAATCAATCAATCAATCAATCAATCAATCATCCTTTATTTGCACTCGGGAATACATTGAGCTTGACCCTCATTTACATTCCAAAAGGACGGATACAGCATTAAAAATAGTTTTAATTTAGGATAAATTAATCAGAAATAATAAAAGTGGGATAAACATTTATTTATTTTCGTCCATACAGTGCAGCATTTCCCAAACCCTTGTCTCCTCCCCGTCCTGCGTGTTTAGAGGATTAAATGCTCCCGGAACACCTGATTTAACTAATCAGCTCATTAAGAGCTGCAGAGGGTTTCTTAGAGCAGGGAATCTTCTAAAGAGAGCAGGAGGATTCCAGGTTTGGGAATGCTGAACGATATCTATCAAATATCTATCGATTGGATTTCTGCGTGTTTCTATTCACTTTCCTCTTTGAGTCTCACCTCCTTGAGTCTGACCTCCTTGAGTCTGACCTCCTTGAGTCTCACCTCTTTGAGTCTGACCTCCTTGAGTCTGACCTCCTTGAGTCTGACCTCTTTGAGTGTCACTTCTGAGTCTGACCTCTTTGAGTCTGACCTCTTTGAGTCTGACCTCTTTGAGTCTGACCTCCTTGAGTCTGACCTCTTTAAAGTCTGACCTCTTTGAGTCTGACCTCTTTGAGTCTCACCTCCTTGAGTCTGACTTCTTTGAGTCTGACCTCCTTGAGTCTGACCTCCTTGAGTCTGACCTCTTTGAGTCTCACCTCTTTGAGTCTCACCTCCTTGAGTCTGACATATCAGTTCTGAATCACATTTCTTAAAGCCACATCAGCTCTGAAATCAAATCATGTGAGTTTCAGGCTCTGATCTGATTAGTCTAGAACATCAAACTCATGCATACTAATGTGTCCTGGTAGGTGGGCTGCGTTCTCCAATCAGATGAACCGTGTGACAGTGTTCGGTGGCAGCCAGTCTTAACAGGATAATCGTTTTTGTACTTTTGGAAGCTGTGTTTGTTTTGATAATAGATAGTTTGATGTCTCTCCTCACGCAGAGCTGGACCTGGTAATATCCTGAATGTTAAACACCCACACAATCCAGACAAATGACAATGTTCAGACGGAGTTCTGAAAGTTTCTGCAGAGAACAGATCAGCGCTGAGCTGTTCGTAATGTTCATGGAGTCGATCGGCAATACACTGAGTAAACTGCTCACGAGAAAGTGACCAAAACGTAATCGTCCGACTACTCTCAGAAACGAGGCTCTGTGACAGAAGAGAAAGTGAGTGAAATTAGAGAGCAGGTCCAGAAGGTAGTCGCTGATGCTGAGATGCAGACCCATACGGATGCTCACGACTGGAAGCATCGAATCGCCTAAAGACAACATCATCATCAACAACAGTGAGAGAACGTACAGTTCTCAAGTCCTAAAAGTACATCAGGAACCGAATCAAACAAAGGAGACAGGAATATTACACTGTTTCATTCGTTTATTGAGGACAATGATCCAATATTACAGACACGTACGTACACACAGACCCACGGTGCCGCACAGCCGAACTTGCCCACCGCATTTAACCCACACAGTGACGCACACTTATAGGACCTTTAGGATCAGCAGATCATCTGATGGCCAAATTAGAGTCAAACCTTTTCAATCAATGGGAGACAATAAGGTGTGAGTCGGTGTCCTGATTTATTTCAAGAACAGGGATCTATCAAAGTCTGATCTTCACACACGTTTGTGGAAGTGTATCGTGGAGAACAAAGGAAGTTTCTGAGGAGCTCAGAACCATTTCTAAAGAGTGTGGAGCATTAGGAGTGCTCCACCAACAAACATCACCATGCATGAAAGGGTTAGCTCCAATCGTTGATCCATTGAGTGCATTATTAATATCATGAGATGTTGGATCATTAATTTTTGGTGAAATCTTCTGAAATATACATATAACAACACATATATTTACATTAAAAAGACCCCAGAGTGATTAAAGGTTGCTTTACCTTTGGATGCACATATGGGACAGGCAGGTCCATCAGGAAGCAGAAGAAGAAGAAGAAGAGAGAGAGAGAGAGAGAGAGAGAGAGAGAGAGAGAGAGACTCGATTAGAACAGTTATACAGTATATAAACAGTACCTATAAACACTGCCGACGCTGACGGGTGGACAGCCGTACTGTAAATACTGAGTCTACAAATACTTATGAAGGTTGAGGTGAGAACCTCAGCCAACCTTGATCCAACCCAACTATCCTGTGACCCGGGCGGGTTCGACCTGAACGGCTCTGCGGGTGTAGTTTAAACTGCTCTACTGGTCAGATCATTACTACAGCTATGAAACACCATCTCTGGTGGACCAGAACCTCCAGACAGATCTGGCAGACATCTCAGATCTCAGAGGAGAGAACGTTCTCCCGCGGTTGGTTCTGATGCGTGTTGGTGTCTTTAGACTTTTCCGTGAGTGAAACAGAAAGGTCATCAACTCATTCACTGATTCGGCCCAAAGCGACCCAACTGCAGGTGCCAGAACTCAATAGAAATGTGAGATGTACTCCATCGGAAGTGGCAGCTCCGTAAAATATCAGTGGAGATACAGTCTTCTGAAGCTGCTCTCTCATATTAACCCGAGTTCTCTCTCTGCAGGTATATAATGTATGAATATCGTGAGGCTTCGCACACGAAGATTGAAAGTTTAATTTCTCTTATTTCCAACTTCATGAATCATTGCCCTGCAGTAACTCACGTTTTTCCTGAGGCCACTGAATTCCAGTTCAGCTCCAACCCAACAGCCACCCTCAGCTACGGTCAACGGTCACACGGCTGCATTATAGTAATATTTATTTCTGCATGTTGTAAGAGACAAGTGGACCATGCTGTGTCCCCTGCAAATAGAAGCATCAGCCCATTCATTATAGGCCACTCGGGGCTAAAGCTCCAGGTCTGTGAGGGTAAAAGTATGAGACCCCACTTGTGCAGCAATAACTGTATCTAAACGTCTCCGTAACGGTTGATCAGTCCTGCACTAATTTGAGTTCATTCCTCCACAAACCAGCTTCAGCTCTGTGATGTAGGTGGGGTTCCTCCATCAACTGCTGCTTCAGCTCCTTCACAACATCTCTACTGGATTAAGATCAGGACTTTGACTGGATCAGTCCAGAACATTACCTTTACTCTCCTTTAAACATTCTTTAGTAGAACCATTTGTGTGCTCAGGGTCGTTGTCTTTCTGCATGACCCACATTCTCTTGAGATTCAGCTCACAGACAGATGTCCTGACATTTTCTGTAGAATGTGGAAATAATTCAGAAGGCGTCCTGGTCCAGATTCATTTTCATTCGTTCCTTCACACTATGGCCTTTGGCCCACTCTGTGTGTGTGTGTGTGTGTGTGTGTGTGTGTGTGTGTGTGTGTGTGTGTGTGTGTGTGTGTGTGTGTGTGTGTGTGTGTGCGTGATAGAAAGAGACCGAGGTCAGACAGACCTGGGTCAGGGATATACTCGACAATCCTCTACAGCTGTTCTGGAACAACACACCTCTGGCACTTTCTCTTCAGCACGAAGACCAGAGCAGCCGAAATACTGACGTCAGTCTAATGTGCTGATTCAGAGCCGAAAAGCTTCCACTGCAGTCCGACTTTCTGGACTTTTTAAAAGGATCCTGCATTGATTTGTGAGTCCATTACCACAAACAGATTCTGTGATATCACTCAATGCTTAAAACAGACGTCCAACCAGAAGGAACACTTAAACCAGACACCTGATCACCAAGAACCCCCTCTCAGCAAAGCACGGCTTCCAGAAAGTCCACTTACTAGCGGAACACATCCAGCAGTGGATCTCCCCGTGGAAATGGCGAAGCAGGTATTATTCGATCAAGCAGAAGAGGAGAGGCGGGTGTGTGGAGGTTATGTAAGCAGAACCCTTTTACAGCAGCAGAGCTCGTTAAAAACATCACGTTAGGGAAGTGTTCATTTTCACACATCCGATGACAGTTCGGGAAGGCTTGGGAAGAAGCTGTGTAACCGCCGGTTTCACTACAAAATGGTCTGCTTGCTCAGCGTCCTTTTCCCAGCCTGGAAATCAGAGCCACGGAATCAGGCCTTTGGTTTCGGGAAGAGCATTGTGTTTGAAATACAGCAAATCAAAGCCAGAGAGCCGTGACGAGGTGGGGTTTACTGCCTCCTTTCTTTGCATAAAATGAGCAGAACCACAGACTGAGAGTGAATATGCACCAGATCCAGGTCCTTCTTCTGGCTGGAAGTGGACGAGACTGTCTTTCCCCTCTATTGTGCTCAAGTACATGTATGATTAGTAAATGTGAGGTTCTCTGGACTACGTCTTAGTGTGTTGCTGGAGTGTTTAAACACTGTGTCCACTCACTGTCCACTCTATTAGACACCCCTACTGAGTGTCTCCACCTTGTAGATGTAAAGTCAGAGACAGAAGCTCATCTGTTTCTGCACAGTTTGTGTTGGTCGTCCTCTAGTCCTTCATCAGTGCTCACAGGACGCTGTCGGCTGGACGTTTCTGGTCGCTGGACTGTTCTCGGTCCAGCAGAGACACTGAGGGATTAAACACTCCAGCAGCACCGCTGTGTCTGATCCACTCGTACCAGCAACACACACTAACACACCACCACCGTGTCGGTGTGACTGCAGTGCTGAGAATGACCCACCACCCACATCATATCTGCTCTGTGGTGGTCCTGTGGGGTCCTGATCATTGAAGATCAGGGTGAAAGGAGGAGAATAAAGTCTGCAGAGAAACAGATGAACCACAGTCTGGAAATAGAACCACAAAGATCTCCTGTGTGATCGGAGGAGCTGATAGGATGGACAGTGAGTGGCCATAATGTTATGGTTGGTCAGTGTTTAATATAATATCTATTTTCTAATGTACAGTTTATCACGAGGGGAGTTCCCTCCTGAGTAAGATTAAACTGAGACCCCTCCACATGAACACATATTGATAAAAGGACAGTATGCTAAAGCTGACAGCCTCTCCACCCCCTATCCACTGATAAAGGTCAGTATCCTCCAGACTACAGTTAACCTGACAGACCCTCCTCCTCCCTGATAATGGAAGAAATCCCCCAGACTAATAATAACGCCCCCACCCCCTCGCCGGGGCTCATAAATGATGTGATGGAGATTGCACCATATCCTCAGGCCAGTGGCTGGACCGCCAAATCTGCTCTCTCTCTCTCACACACACACACACACACACACACACACACACACACACACACACACACACACACACACACTGCTATCTCTCTAGGGGCCTAAACTCCAGTCAGCAGTTCAACCTCCCATGCAGTCGTAGACCTCTGAGGACGTGTTGTCATTCTGTGGTCTGCCATTAGCATCTGGACTTGGATCTGAGCTGCTTTACTCTGTGGGAAAAATGAGTGTCCTTTCAGAAACTGACCCCTTCTGCGCTCTGTGGTTGGCTGATATGTTCCAAAGACCACGTGCTTTGTCTTACGTCCATTTTCCCCCAAACATCAGAGTGATTTGAACCGTAGGGTCAGTAAACCAGACCAACGCTTTGTTTATCTAAAGGTACATCATCTTCTTTAACCTCCACATTTTTGTACTCAGCGGGACATACAAGCTTTGTGTTCTGCTACGAACAAGATGAGCTGTCCTGGCACCATCTGATCACGGTGGGCACGGTAAGGGACCTCTGACTGGTCAGACTGATGTTAATATATCCGACATTTCAGAAAATTGAAATGTTTAATCCATCGGTTTTGGATGCATGCATCCATGGCCTGGTGTTTCGGGAACCAACCTTTGATCTTCATTGATATTGGATGTAATTAATGAGATAATAATATGAGATAATGAGATGAAGGAACGGTGATGATGAGAGTGTTTATTAATGTAAACAAAGATATAAAAAGGAGGCTTTATAAAGTTTAAAACATCACTCCTGAGATGACTCTCGTCCTCACATGAACCACTTCGCTCTTCAGGCAAAACCCTGTCAGGTAAGTGAAGAACCTGAGGGGGTTTTAATACAGGTCAAACCTGCCCACACACACATTCTTGCGACTGGCACGCATGGCAAGCCCAGGCGGACTTAATAGATCAGCCATCGCACAGCATTCCCGACCCTGTAGTGTAATATTAAACACACTTTGCAGACTTTCTTGGCGAGCAAAGTGGTCTGAATCATAGAACCCATGCTGGAGGGGTGTGTGATTATTAACCCTACCTTTCCACACTGCTCTGACTAATGGGAGCAGGGAGAGGGGGCTGAGGCCAAGAACGTTGTGATTAGTAGCGACTGTGAGCCAGGCCAAAGATAACGTTGGTGGAACAATGTCAGCAGCCTTTAACAGTCAGTCTGATCAAAGCACACAGCGAACCTGCTTCCCTGTGTCAGTGTTGAACGGAGTGTGTGTGTAGGGGCCAGACAGACCACCACTAAACGGCCATTCTCACCTACACCTATTCACCAGAGCACCAGGGCACCTTCTGCAGGTCTCCGTCTCGCAGATACAAAGATACACACCTCATAACAGGTCCTTGTTAGACTCGACGTTCCCACTCCTCCATGCGGAATTCTTTCAGCTCTGTGATGTTTCAGCATCAGTCTTTGTACAGACGCTCTTCCGTTCTCCTCAAACCCCCTCTGATACAATAAAGATCTCATAGTGGTTTCTATGATGGAGAGATCTCCACACCCTGCTGCAGCAGAGCAGCTCCAAACCATCACACTTCCACCACCATGTTCACAGCTGCTATGAGCTTCTTCTGCTCAAATGCTGTGTTTGGTTTGATCCAAACATGTTTTCTGTTACTGCATCCAAATAATTCAGCTTTGGATTCATCTGTCCAAAACACATTGTTCCAGAAGTCCTGCTCTTAGTCTAGATGTTCTCTGGAGAACTTTAGTCTTAGATCAAACTTGTTTGGTCTCTTTCTGATGGTAGAAGCTGCACCTCTACGCATCAGCTGTGGTGAGAGGTACCTGTAGGTCCATGCTCAACATTTTCGGATTGTTGGATCCTTGTGCTTCTTGGGATGAATTTGCTAGAACGGTCTGATCTGGGCATGTGGGCAGACAACCTTCTTTGTGAAGAACTCAGACATCAAGAGCAAACCAAACTAATGTCTGAGGTTTAAGTAAGACAAGCTCCTCCAAGGTCTCCAACGGTGCTCTGATATGACTGAAATGACTTTTCCTTGAGTCACAAAGCAGAAGCAAAGTTTAAATGCCAAGACTGTCTGGGTAGCGTGAGAAACCAATCATCTGAATCTCTGAGCTGATGACATTGCCAGTCTCGATCCAGTAAACACGAGCACGGGCACCCATGAGCTACAGCACGCAACCACATCAACCACTTCAGCAGAGACACTCACAATCCACACATTCCTGTGAGAGGCAGGTCCATGCCAGCCTGTCTCTCTCTCTCTCTCTCTCTCTCACACACACACACACACACACACACACACACACACACACACACACACACACACACACACACACACACAGACAAAGAAAGATAGGAGAGACTTACAGATATCAGACCTCACAACCTCTTCTCTGTAGTTTGCTTGTCAACACATCATTTTTACACACACACACACACACACACACACACACACACACACACATACACGCACCAATCATACACTCCCACTGAGTGCTGCTGTTTAGACAAGTATCTTCTTCACTGCGTCAGCTTGCACTAAGTCTGGATTGCGGACTGAAGTAGGTCAATTGTTCTGGGAAATTAACGTCTATGTGAACGACGCCACTCAGATACACATACTGAACCACAGAGCTTCAGACGAGACCCCTTCACATGTTTATGCATCGGGGGGAAACGCTGACCCACTTCATCTACAAGATGCATGAAAATGACAGTCTGCAATCAGTGGTGTCTGGGGGAAAGCCTGATGAGATAGAGTGCAGGGTGACCTTCAGAATTATTACAGCTTCAGCTTCTGCACCGCTGACAGGCTGAGACCCCATCCCTGTTACTTCGATAGGTCGTGGTTGGGGGGGGGGCTGTGGAAGTGTGAAGGAGTCCAGAATCCATTCACCTGACACAGACACAGAAGTTACTGAGGCTAAAAGATCTAAGACTAAAGTTCTCCAGAGAACATCTAGATGTAGAGCAGGACTTCTGGAACAATGTGCTTTGGACAGATGAATCCAGAGCTGAATTATTTTTGACACGGTAACAGAAGACAAACAGCATTTGAGCAGAAGAATCTCATAGCAGCTGTGAAGCATGGTGGTGGAAGTGTGATGGTTTGGAGCTGCTCTGCTGCAGCAGGGTGTGGAGATCTCTCCATCATAGAAACCACTATGAGATCTTTATTGTATCAGAGGGGGTTTGAGGAGAACGGAAGAGCGTCTGTTCAAAGACTGACGCTGAAACATCACAGAGCATCACTGAGGAGTGGGAACGTCGTTCTTCCAGTCGATGAGATTGAAAACAAACAAAACAGAAGCAATTCCCAATCAGAGCTCGTCTCCCTAAAAGGAATTCGAAGTCCTTCATTAATCAGCATTTTATTCAAATTCAGAAGACACTTCTTCCCGTCTGTCAGAGCACAAACACAGCCCCCCGCCAGCCGCTGTCGAGACCGCACAACAAAACCCACCCACGAAGCTGTGAAAGCTGGCCTGAAAACCAGCGTGCAGTCAATGCTCCCCAACAAGTCCCAAATGTCCTGAAGTGGCCTTTCCTTTCTGATTGGATGATTCAGTTTAGACTGTTTTACAGATCAGGCACTTAAACGTTCACCTCACACAAGAGGGCCACGGTTCCAGAACTGCTTTCAGTTCTCCACACACTTAACCCCGGCTGACCCCAACATATACCTCCTTTACGGCTTCACCAGCCAGCTTAAACCGAGTGTCTGGACTTATCTGGACTTATCAGCGCACTCGTCTCCAGGTCATTCCTGGCCATTTGACACAAGCGTGGGTATGTTTGGGTAACGTGACCTCCACGCTGGGTATAACATCGTTACATATGAGGTATGGTGCTCCACAGGATCAGATATGAGAAGAATGAAGGATGGGCCAGGAAAACAACCAACACCTCTACCATTAATGGTTCATCACTGTTGTATAAACCAAAGCCAACCATGTGACTGTTGCTGGAGAAAACACACAGAAGAACATTCCTCTGATAAGAGAAGGTCAAGAACAAAGGAGGAAAGAATGAGAATGTGAGAGAAGGAGAAACAGACTGCGGTGTCTGTGTGGTGGTTGAGTGGAGGTGATTTATGGAGTGTGTGTGTGTGTGTGTGTGTGTGTGTGTGTGTGTGTGTGTGTGTGTACCACTGATTCATAATGAAACATAATGAAGCTGTGGTCTCGTGGCACAACCAATAATATCCAGCCAACAACATCCTGTGATCACTGATGAAGAACTAGACGGTTTAAACACTCCAGCAGCACTGCTGCGTCTGATCCACTCGTACCAGCACAACACACACTAACACACCACCACCGTGTCAGTGTGACTGCAGTGCTGAGAATGACCCACCACCCACATCATAGCTGCTCTGTGGTGGTCCTGTGGGGTCCTGATCATTGAAGATCAGGGAGTTTAATCCGTCGTTTAGCCAGCTGATTGTCAGCCCGGCACTTCTGAGCCTGCACTGGACGTTGGAGGTTGGATTTGAGTGCCATGTGCAGGGTCATTAAACACAAAGAGATTACTGGCTGGTAAGTGCTCCAGAGGGCTGACCACAAAGTTCACACACACACACACACACACACACACACACACACACACACACACACACACACACTAACAAATAGTGCACAGAACACATAAAACTCGTGCATCACCAAGCAACCATGAACTACGTCGCGCTGAGCACCGCCGTTGACCCCCACGTCACGGCGACGGCACCGTGCGGTGTAAACTCAGAACCCGGTTCTGGGCTCTGCACACAAGTCAGTTCACACTTAAACATACGAATCAACTGCATCTCTGTCCACAGTGTAGCTGAGGCGCTTCATCTGCTCTGTGTATTGGCTGGCGGAGGATAAAACTGCATGCTGGTGATGAGTCAGCAACCTCCAGCAACCTCCACACAGACCTCAGCCTCAGTGAGTAACCAACTTCAGGTTTATTACTGGAGCATTGTGTACTGTTCGGTGATGATGGAGGTAAACAGAGGACATCGTGTAGCAATTATGTGGCATTTTTTCCAGAATTAAGTGATTAATCAGACACACTGTAACTCCAACAGCAACTCAGAACTATGCTCAACATCTGAATACAGGCTGCAGGCTGTGCCCATAGCAACCGCATGGACAGAAGGCCTGTTTAGTGGCAGAAGGAGGTACTGTGGTGCCATGTGTGCAGTGAGGAGGTGTGTTGGAGGCGTGGCCTTTATTAAATAAGCTCCAGCTGAGAATCGTCAGGGTGCATCTCCGAGCTCTGAGCTCAGGGTGAAAACGACCCTTACAGGAGTAAATGGGCTTTAACCCGTTTTCCCAGCTCGTCATCCCCCAGTAAGAGCTGCCGGACCTGCTGTGATCATATGAACATCTGAATTTGGGGGTCTTCAAAGCTCGCGCTGTGACTGACCGACTGAAGCGTCTCTGTTACCTGTGTATAGATTTAGTTTCTCCAGAGGTTTCAAAATCGATACGGTGACGTTCTCACTTGCATTTAGGTAAGAACATCGTAAACACAACATTTAACATCCCAGCTTTTCCAGCACTGCGAGGTTTGGCTGGTAAGCTGTGTGTTCTGGCACTGGGATCTAAATTCCACCTGAGAGAATAGGACTGGGCAGGACAATGTGTCTCACTTCCTGTGTCCAAGAGGCAGAACACAAAAAGAGGCTTTGAGTGGAGCTTTTGAAAAAAAGCCCTTGCTGCTGACTAAGTCCAGTTTTACACACACACACACACACACACACACACACACACACACACACTCAAACAAATGCACATGCTCTCACATCAAAGCAAACACACACACACACACACACACACATGCACACACACACACACACACACACACACACACACACACACACACACACACACACACACAAAATGCACAAACACTGTATACACATGTACAAATACACACAAACACAGGCCGGATTGAGCTGCTGCAAACATCAGCGACATACCTAACAAGGCTTCCTGCTGAGATAAGCTCTTCACTAACAAAGAGACGCTCAATACAGTCGTTTATACAAACCCACAAAGCAGCGCCTTCTGCCACAGACGAAACACCACTGATAACACAACAGGAAAGAACTGCAACTCTGTCCGTCTCTGTCTTTTACCGCAGCATTATCTGAAGCATCTGTCGTTTCTCCCGTTACTCTCTCAGCTAGATATCAACCAATGCTGATCTGTACAATGTACAATGCTTACTGGTCCAACTTTCAATCTGATCTCCAATGATCAGGACCCCACAGGACCACCACAGAGCAGCTATGATGTGGGTGGTGGGTCATTCTCAGCACTGCAGTCACACTGACATGGTGGTGGTGTGTTAGTGTGTGTTGCTGGTACGAGTGGATCAGACGCAGCAGTGCTGCTGGAGTGTTTAAACCCCTCAGTGTCACTGCTGGACCGAGAACAGTCCACCGACCAGAAATGTCCAGCCGACAGCGTCCTGTGGGCAGTGTCCTGTGAGCACTGATGAAGGACTAGAGGACGACCAACTCAAACTGTGCAGAAACAGATGAGCTTCTGTCTCTGACTTTACATCTACAAGGTGGAGACACTCAGTAGGAGTGTCTGATAGAGTGGACAGTGAGTGGACACAGTGTTTAAGTGAACGAGTGATCCACTCGTACCAGCAACACACACTAACACACCACCACCATGTCAGTGTGACTGCAGTGCTGAGAATGACCCACCACCCACATAATATCTGCTCTGTGCTGGTCCTGTGGGGTCCTGATCACTGAAGATCAGGGTGAAAGGAGGAGAATAATGTCTGCAGAGAAGCAGATGGACAGATGGCCATAATGTTATGGTTGATTAGTGTAAACGAGTATGAAAGTCTTCCACACGATTCTTGACAGAAGAGAGGTTTACGGCTCTGAAATAAAGAGTGGTTTTCCAAAATCTGTTCTCTGTTCGATAAGCAGAGCACATTATACAAGACCACATCGCTGCCGAAGCAAGACAGAGAACCTCCCGGAGCACCCGGAGCACTCGCACGCCAGCTGATGCAGAAGAGTCACTTATGGGATTTCTGCTGTTCTAAAATCTTCATTCTAGAGGTCACGCTGGTGTGACATTACAACGCTACAGGGGTCAAAATAATATTTGCACAGGGATAATCACTGCCACAACTCTTCAGCCTAATGCAATGTGGCACTAAGTGTGTGTGTTAATGTCAGTGAGATGTTTCTAGAACCTTCTACCATCTCTGACATCGACTGGAAGAACGACGTTCCCACTCCTCCATGCGGAATTCTTTCAGCTCTGTGATGTTCCAGCGTCAGTCTTTGTACAGACGCTCTTCCGTTCTCCTCAAACCCCCTCTGATACCATAAAGATCTCATAGTGGTTTCTATGATGGAGAGATCTCCACACCCTGCTGCAGCAGAGCAGCTCCAAACCATCACACTTCCACCACCATGCTTCACAGCTGAGGTTCTTCTGCTCAAATGCTGCCTTTGTCTTCTGTTACTGTGTCCAAATAATTCAACTTTGGATTCATCTGTCCAAAGCACATTGTTCCAGAAGTCCTGCTTTTTGTCTAGATGTTCTCTGGAGAACTTTAGTCTTGTCCTGTTGTTTTTGACAGTAAGTTTCCTCCATAAACACCTCTTGGTCTCTTTCTGATGGTAGAAGCTGCACTTTGGCATCAGCTGTGGCGAGAGATACCTGTAGGTCTGTTATGATATTTTAGGATTGTTGGAGACTTCTGTACACATCTTGTGGTTCTGCTCTTGGGCTGAATATTCTAATATTCTAATGAGGACACTTGATTGACATCCAACTGTCTCCCTGCTTGCTGAGCAGCTGCCATAGATGATTAGATGAACATACGGATGGCAAATTGACAGGCAGAGAAAGTCAGATACAACACCATACAATTACAATAGTCAAACTATTTTTGGTTCTATATAGAACCCTTTTCTTTACAGAAGAACCCCTGAGGAACCATTGCTTTTGTGTTTTTAAGCTGAAAATAATTAATCATTTATTTGTAATGATTAGATTGACAAACATATTTATAATAATAATACTTGACAGTGGATCCAAATTAAAATAATCTTTATTATTTTTATGATGTTTGCATCAGTATTATCCGGTCTAAGGACTTTTATTTTGAAATTTGAACAGTGTGTGAGCAAAGAAAGGGAGCAAACAGCCCCTCCCTTCTCATTTTCCTCTATAACCCAATATCTGGGTCACTGACATCTTTAGCCCGTCCCCTCTCACCGGTCAGTTAAATTTACACAATAATCATATCCAGCTGACGGCGTCCTGTGGGCAGCGTCCTGTGTGCAGCGTCCTGTGCAGAAACAGATGAGCTTCTGTCTCTGACTTTACATCTACAAGGTGGAGACACTCGGTAGGAGTGGACAGTGAGTGGACGCAGGGTTTAAACACTCCAGCAGCACTGCTGTGTCTGATCCACTCGTACCAGCAACACAGTGCAGTTAAAAGCAGTGTGGGTGGTGTGGACACGGTCATACCCAAGTTTGGGGTCTCGGTTTCATCAGAAGGACGCAAACCGGATGAAATCTGTGTTCCTCATTGGATGTAGGAATGCTATTCATGTGACCTACTTTTGTAAATATGTACAGTCTGCTCACAAAAGCAAGATTAACCTAATTAGAAAGAAAATGCGGATTTAGGGTTGCCTGGGGCTTGAACACACTCACAGATTCAGATTCTGCACAGGAGACCAGCTACAATCAAAGCTAGGTGTGAATTAATAATGGTACAGAAGACTGTGCCTCAGCAGAAGATCAGTCTGAGTAGAGAACCTCCCCGTTCCCCAACACTCTGGGAATCCATGGTGAGGAAAGGTAAATTCCACTGATCTTCCTGCTCTGTTCTCCCAATAGAAGCAGTACATCTAATACAGAAGAGAACAAAGCATTTAACATGGCTGTGTGTGTGTGTGTGTGTGTGTGTGTGTGTGTGTGTGTGTGTGTGTGTGTGGAGACGGCTGCCAGCTGCAGTATTTATCTATGTGTCAGAGCTGCAGTTCGGCCACATCTGAGCGTTTCTCGACCACAGCCAAAGCAGACGCATGGAATCACCGTCTAACCATTCCACCCAGTACATCAGCGTCCTGGACTTTCTCCTTCACGAGCCTCTTCCCAGTCTATGTGAATAATGGTTAGTGCTGCAATGCATAAGAAAGGCAGTTACCGTGGACATCAGGGGACGGTCCACAGTTACAGCTCGTCTTGACTTGACAGTGACTGAAATCTCGAGAGACTGGTCGTCTGGGTTCTAGGTCTTACACAGAACCACAAAGCTAGTGCCAGCACTGCACATCCTCACATCACAGCCATAAACCCATTTGGGACAGGAACAGTTTCATGTGGGGAGGTGGAATATAGTACACCGGATAAGAAAACGCTTGACCACTGGTCCAGTGATAGAGGACTGTCCTACATGAAACTGGAGAATGATATTTAAAATATCCTAAATAAATAAAAAAATAATTTTAATGAATAAACTTGACGTCCTGGCTCAGTCAGTTCTCTTTGCTGAGAAAAACATAAAAAGGATTGATGCAATTTATCATAAATATCAATATATCGAGATATATTTTCTACATAATCTAATAAATTACCGGTAAATTCATGTGGAACTGGTTCGGTTCCGGAGGGACGACGCTCTACAGAGTCCAGTCCAGTTCAGATTCTGTCGTAGAAACATCATCATTAAAGGTTACAACTGAAAATACCATCTGATGTGTTTCTGCTCTTACAGATAAACACCGACACTGTGTGTGTGTGTGCGTGTGTGTGTGTGTGTGTGTGTGTGTGTGTGTGTGTGTGTGTGTCTGCGTGTGAGTGTCTGAAAAAGCCTATCGTGACATCTGACACCCTCAGCATTTCAGCTATGGGACATGAACTATGAGGGAAGCTGAAAGGAGAGCAGCAGGTGGACGTTCAGCCTTGGACACCTCCCTACAACACAGTCCACTCGTAATGCAGACCAACGACTGCAGCTCTCGTGATGATAGAAGGAGTTTAAATGGAATTAGAGGTGAGGAGGTGTTATCTGTTACTCGTAGGCACAACTGAAAACGACAGGCGATTTTAAAGACCGTCTCGGGCCCTGGGTACCGCTCAGGGTCCCCTGTCCATCCCCTGTTCAGTCAACTGACGAGTAGGTCCCCCCTCTTTTCATTGCAGGGCCCCAACCCAACCACCAGGGCCCCAGGTACGCAGGGTTCCTCCGATAACGTTCCTTTTTCCATTAAAACTCGACACAATGAGAAGAAGCTCTTAAAGGCGTGACTTGCTCTGCTTGCCAGATTGATTCGTTTTAACTCTTTGAACCAAAATCCCTCAAAAAACACATCAGAGGGAAGAAAAACACAGCCAGCGAGCTCATCAGAGATTTGCATATTTATACGGCGCGACCCAGCGTCTAAGAAACAACACAGGCGTTCGGAGAAGTTCACACAGGCAATGTAAATGCAAATCACACTGTAAATATATTTACACAGCATTCTCGGCACTTGATGAAGATGCCCGTGGGTTCCAAAATGTAAATATAGGAGCACATAAATCATATTTGAGGAAACTATGACACCAAAATTGAGGTCAGGGAAGTTCATCATTAAGCCTGATTGCGAGCTCCGTCTGCCACCCCATTAATCGATTAATTAAATTTTAATGCCTTTAAGAACGTGGGCACTAGATGCGGGTGTGTGTGAGTGTGTTGGCGTTGGGCAGCGTGTAGAAGATGATCTCACGTCCAGAATAGAGCTGATAATATGAGCTGTGCTATTCTAACCCTGCAGTTCACCAACGGCTTCTTCACCGTACGATGAAGCCTTTATAGATTCGATTGTCAACCTGAACTGACTGCAGGCATCTGTGGATATCTCGAGCGTATTCCATCAAACTCAGACTTGCCAGGCATCACCCAGGCATGGGTTCATGCACAGACGCTCTGCAGCGCGTTACACTATTGAGATCCATCATCCAGCGCTGGAATGCAGACAGCATTTGATATTGTGATACTGTGACACTGGAACTGTGTAAATGAAACCAATCGCAACTGGGAATTCAATATGGCGTGCTGTGCTGACCTCGTCCACTTCACATGGAACATTCCTTCCTGAGGAATGTTGTAGCCACGATTTTTGTAGACGTGAACCTGCATTTACATGCCCATATGCCATACATACACCATCTATAATCACAGACTGTATGAATGAATGAAGGTACACCTATAAAGCACTGCTGGTACGAGTGGATCAGACGCAGCAGAGCTGCTGGAGTGTTTAAACCCCTCACTGTCACTGCTGGACCGAGAACAGTCCACCAACCAGAAACGTCCAGCCGACAGCGTCCTGTGGGCAGCGTCCTGTGAGCACTGATGAACGACTAGAGGAAGACCAACTCAAACTGTGCAGAAACAGATGAGCTTCTGTCTCTGACTTTACATCTACAAGGTGGAGACACTCGGTAGGAGTGTCTGATAGAGTGGACAGTGAGTGGACACAGTGTTTAAGTGAACAAGTGATCCACTCGTACCAGCAACACACACTAACACACCACCACCATGTCAGTGTGACTGCAGTGCTGAGAATGACCCACCACCCACATCATAGCTGCTCTGTGGTGGTCCTGTGGGGTCCTGATCAATGAAGTCTGTAATTATAGAACTACAAAGTCCTCCTGAATGGTCAGAGGAGCTGGTATTGAACGTGGAGACAAGGAGGTGGACAGTTAAAGTTAAATCAACACAGAATTGAAGCAAATCCTCTGTATGTTCACTCAGGACGGCGTCTCTGGATTAGAGACTTTCAGAGTGACTTTGTGAAAACTGGCTGTAGCTCATTATTAACAACAGAATGAGTTATAAACCATGTTCATGAGGAATCGGTGTGGAATAGACACACATACACCCCCCCCTCACACACACACACACACACACACACACACACACACACACACACACACACACACACACACCACATTCAGAGGAAGGTTTAAACATCTTCATACTGGCACAGTGCTAAACACTCTCCTCCCAGTTTGTACTCAATGGACGGAAATTAGGAATCTTAAACAGTGTGGTTAAATAAATCATAAAGCTAAACAACAGCGAGGTCCCCTCCCTCCCTTCCTCACTGATGAGCAAAAGCACCTCACTCCCAAATCATCACGCTGACCATGCTGTTTAGAAACGTCCAGCCGACAGCGTCCTGTGGGCAGCGTCCTGTGAGCACTGATGAAGGACTAGAGGACGACCAACACAAACTGTGCAGAAACAGATGAGCTTCTGTCTCTGACTTTACATCTACAAGGTGGAGACACTCGGTAGGAGTGTCTGATAGAGTGGACAGTGAGTGGACACAGTGTTTAAACACTCCAGTAGCACTTCGCATCCAGGATGTCTTCAGCAGTTGTGATCATCATCACAGGTTGTTATGGGTTAAAGAGGGTAAATATTTAGTGTCTCCCTTATTTTACATTATTTTATTGACCCTGATTCCAAAACGGCCGAGGGGGTGAACATTTCTGTGGGCCCTGGATGTGATGGTGAGCAGACAGCTGTGCAGGAGCTCCTTGCTGTCGGTCATGATTAGGTAAAAAGTAGGAGGATCTGCTGGTTCTGCAGGGTCTGTGTGTGTACCTAAACACTCCCACTAATTGACCTCCATCATCTCTGCTAATTCATTTACAGAGCAACCGCATCCCAAAGCATCCCGGCTCCACATCCCAACTCAATTACACGACCTGCCGGAAGCAAAGAGGTAAAGCGACGCTCGGCCGCCGCAAGGTTAACAAGACAACCTAACAGCTGAACTCTGCCTTCGGATTGGTTACGACACCCATTTCCCTCCAGAGCCTCAGCTCTCAGAAACATGAGTTCAGGTTCCTCCGAGGAGCTCCAGCACATTCTTGAGCAGCAAGGCAAACATGTTGTCTCCTGCAACTGTTTTGACCTTACCCCACTGAGAGGGTTCGGTCTGCCCCTGGGCAAGACGGTTTCATGTCTCTTATTAGTGTAATTGATTGCTTGTCATATCACATTTATCATAAAAGGCACATGATGGCATTCTGCTCGGAAGCCAAGTGTTTGATCTCCCGGCCAAAAGACCAGCTTTCCGCCGTTAATGATGGCCCTCGCGCTCGGAAACAGCCAGCGTTCAAAAGGTCATTAGAGACCAGTCAAACTGGCCTATTTTAAAAGGTAATACAGCCTGGATCGTTCTCATCCATTACTGAACTCATTAAAGTCCAACTATTGCATTGTTAAATCTTCCCTCCTCTGCTGCTTTATGGATCCTCATAAGAACGCTTTCACAAAAGCCTTTAACAGCCATTTAATTAAAGGGAAATTGTCCTGGACTCGACGAAGCCCAGTTGGATTCCCGCTTCAGAACAGCTACCCATTATTTTCAGGGTAAACCTTCACTGTCTTGACATCTCATACAACAGCTTTACAGAGTAAACCACAGGTAAACCCCCTCTGTCCTAATATCTGTATCTCCTCCTTTGTCTGAAATAATGTCAGTGAGATGTTTCTAGAACCATCTACCGTCTCTGACATCGACTGGAAGAACGACGTTCCCACTCCTCCATGCGGAATTCTTTCAGCTCTGTGATGTTTCAGTGTCAGCCTTGATACAGATGCTCTTACGTTCTCCTCAAACCCCGTCTGATACAATAAAGATCTCATAGTGGTTTCTATGATGGAGAGATCTCCACACCCTGCTGCAGCAGAGCAGCTCCAAACCGCCACACTTCCACCACCATGTTCACAGCTGATATGAGCTTCTTGTGCTCAAATGCTGTGTTTGGTTTGTGTCAAACATGTCTTCTGTTTCTGTGTCCGAATAATTCAGCTTTGGATTCATCTGTCCAAAGCACATTGTTCCAGAAGTCCTGCTCTTTGTCTAGATGTTCTCTGGAGAACTTTAGTTTTGTCCTGATGTTTTTTGACAGTAAGAGTTTCCTCCTTAATGACCTCCATGAAGATCAAACCTGTTTGGTCTCTTTCTGTTGGTAGGAGCTGTACTTTGACATCAACTGTGGCTGGATTGTTGGATCTCCTTCACTCAACTTGTGGTTCTGCTCTTGGGCTGAACTTGCTAGTCTGATCTGGTCATGTGGGCAGTTGTTTTAAATGTTCCCCACTTGTAAATGGTGTTCCGGACAGTGGAACGGCTGATTTCTAATTGACCTGAGATCTTTTTAAATCACTTCGCAGACTCATCTGCATCTACAGCCTTCCTTCTGAAGAACCTCAGAGAGCTCTTTGGATCTCTCCCTTCAACAATCAAGAGCAAACTAATGTCTGAGGTTTAAATAAGACAGTGTGTGTGTTTTTCCTCAAAAGAGAATTGCTGAACCAACCAGCTGATCTCAAACCCAAGTCCGAGTCTAATAAGAGGCTGGAGAGACTGAACCTACGTTGCACTTAAGCTCAACACAAACACATCTTCATAAATCCTTGTAAAGGGCAGGATTTCAGATTTCATATACGTCTTGCGACACATCATTTGGTATAAACCCTTTCCATCATATAACTCCCCAATGGAGGCGCAGGAGGCCCTTCAATATGCTAGAACAAACAAAATCTGTTTTGCTCTGTAATATTTCAGTGTCGTGACCCACCAGCAATTTCTCCTTGTCCAATATATCCTACTTATTGGCCATCGCTCCCCCTGTGCTGTCAGCAATGAACCGTGTCTGAGCACAAACCCTACAACCCAATCCAGCAGCCGAGAAGCAATATCAGCATCTGAAATAGAAGCTGCTAATGTCAGGAGCGCCGACCTTTTCCTTCTGTTCTCCATCACATCTAAAGTTTGGCCTCAGGATTTGCTGAGCCCAAGCTTTTTACCAGCATAAAATATTGTTTGGCACAGATATGATTAAAAATATCATTGCTGGCCTCATCTCATATCTGTTAAACATGTTTTTACGTCTCCTGTAACAAGAGCAGGGATGTGCGAGTACAGTCCCGGGAGGTACAGGACATTTTATATCAGTGCTGGGCAGCCAATGCACTCGGACGAAAGTGCCAGGTCCCCAGCTTTGATACAGTGGCGGACAGACGCCTGTCTGAGTGCAAGGTGGAGAAACCTGGGATTTGAACCTGCGATCTTCAGATCATAGGGGTGGTGCATTAGACCGCTGAGCCACAATTCGAACCTCCGATCAAACATGAGTTGGTTTGAACCTGCGATCTTCAGATCATGGTAGCACATTAGACCTCTGAGCCGTGATCTGAACCAGCGATCCTCATAGTGGCAACAATATCAGCATCTAGGAATATCAGGCCACTGAGACACTCGGAGCCCTGCTCAGGCAGACAGTGAGAGCAAAGTAAATCACCATCATCCTGAGAATCCCGGAGACGGTACGGAACTTTTTAATTGGAATGGTAGACACTCACTGGCCAAGGTCAGATTACTGTCATCTTGCTTTCTTAAACCCCATTCAGACGGGATTACGCTGACATTTACAGGGTTATTGGGGAAATTCTCTTCTTCACAAGGGATCAGCCATGTCTTTATTCCTCTCCTTCATCCTGAAAAACATAACCGGCTCCGAGAGCACGTACACGTGATCCCCTCGTGCCGGGTACTGGCAAGAATCTGGCTCTAGAACACGGAGCACACATTTTAATACATCGTGATGTCATGCACTTATTTTTATTACTTAGATTGACAAGGAGATTTCTATGTAATGAAGTTATTTACTCCTCCTCCATCTATCTATCCATTTATGAGTCAGCTACGTGGTCCTGGACCTGGAACCAAGACTACGATCTGCACTCGGAGAGTTACAGACTCATTTACATATCCGATACACAAATGACCCTCGTGTTTCAGTGGATAAATGTTGTGTCCATTTCTGCACTGAAACGCAATCCATTTCAAACCCACCCCCACGTCCTTCCCTCCTCCCCCCTCTCATTACCACCCCCTAATTATAATTACAGATTTTGTTTAGCTACTTCATGCATATTAAAATGTGATTTTCCTCTGCGATGTCGAACAAGGTCACGACTGATGGCCCCGGCTCTGACGGCCAGGGCGGAGAGAGGACAGTCGTTACCGCGGCTCCGCGCCACGCATACCCAGATATCAATTAAATCAATTAATATTCAACACTGCTCTTTCTGATTTAATTATATTCCCAGCGATCATGGAGCAATTTCACATCTCCTGCATTTGCATGTGCTGCTGTTGATATGACCACCCAGCTCTCCAGCACTTCACAACACTTCAGAGCTGCTGGACAACGTTGGACAGCAAAGGTTAGGAAATGCAATCTGTGAAGGTCCTCACAAGCGTGTGTGTGTGTGTGTGTGTTCAGTGCTCATCTGCAGTTGGCTGTAAAAAATGAGACGGGACTAATGAGAAGTGGCCTGGCCTGTAGTGGGCGGAGTCTGTCTTTCAGCTGAGGTCATGAAGGTCATCAGGTTGAATAAGCTCTGAATATCTACAGTAACAGACGCATTAGCAGGACAATTAAAGCAGAGTGAGATAACAGGGCCAAAGGCATCCACTGACCTATATTCAAGCAACACACACAAAACTGTGCCAGTGGCTGTGTGTGTGTGTGTGTGTGTGTGTGTGTGTGTGTGTGTGTGGTAAGGAGGAGAGATGTTCAGGATGTGTGCACCTCTCTGTCAATTGTTTGATGATTCAGTTGAACCATGATTCAGCAGACAGCAGGCTCCAATGTCCTGTAGCAGTCAGTCTGTCACATCGGCCAAGGCCGGAACACACACACACACACACGCGCGCGCGCGTACAATCTCTCACCGACATGTTCTATAGATGTTTCCTCCAAGGTGAAGAACGAATGTGTAAATCGATCTCCCAGTGTTTGTCGTGTTCTCCATTCAGAACACCTGGATTTCATTTTGAGCTGAGTCTACAGACCCCTGCTCGTACCAGCCTACCAGCTACTGCAACGTTTCCACGGCAACTGCTCGCCTCTTTCTGCAGGCTAAACAGAAGTGGTCTGACCATCAGAAGCATCAGCATCACCCAAGACCTCAGAAGCACTACATGGACGCGTCTGTAGGGTTGTGTATCGGCGAGGATCAAAGCCACACGATTCGTATCACGATACGGGGGTCTCGATTCGATTTACTGTGACATATTGTGATACTGTTAGTAAGGAGAGGTCAGATTTGTGACAAAGAGAGAGTCAGATATTATTATTTTCAGAATATACTCGGATACGCTAATATTTCAAAATTTCTAACTTTAATTAAAATGTAAACAGATTTTTAATATATATATATATTACAGATTAAAAATCTGTTTACATTTTAATTAAAGTTAGAAATTTTGAAATTCTGGAATTTGGTTTTTATGAATCTATCAGCCAAACTAATCAAGAGTAAAACAAAAAATGTCTCTTTACACTTTTTAGACTATATTCTAGTTTTCTAGTAAGAAAAAATGCTCATATATTAATATTATTATTATTGTTATTATTATTATTATTATTAATATTATTATTATTATTATTAATAATATTATTATTATCATCATCATCATCACTGTTGATAATAGTAGGTTATATGAGCTCAGGACTAGAAGGTTGCTGGTTCGAATCCCTGAACTGGCAGGACATGAATTGTCCTTGTTTAAGACACCGAACTCCCCGGGCGCTGAGGATAGTGCTGCCCACTGCTCCGGGCACATGTGCTCACTGCCCCCTGGTGTGTGAATTCACTAGTGTGTGTATGAGTGTATCGCTGTGTGTGTAACTGACTCACACATTGGAACGCCGCACACAGACACACACCTAATTCCTGTAAGTGCCTTCATAACCGACTTCGCCATCATAATGAATAAATACATGCAGAATAAACCTGGAACACAATCAATTATCAAACATGCAATTATTTATGCTTCGAGCCATTTTTCTCCCCTTTCACAGGTGCTTATACAGATGTCGCCATGGAAACATTTACAGAATTCTTTCGAGGTTACCAAACAGGTTGGCAGCGGCCCACGAGGCGGACGAAGGCTTGTTCTTTTGCTGGATCTACGTGGAGTGAAGAACACACATTGTGCTCTTCTATTTGTGAAACCTCCCATTAAGTCATTACCTCACACAGCTGCAGATGATCTAATCACAGGCCTTTGTGAAGCTGGAAAATGAAATGATCACAATAACGTACAGAACTGCTCAAACGCCTGGAGCGCCTGGAGCTTCCTCAAACAGTACCAGTCAAAAGTGTGGACACACCTACTCTCTTCAACCTAAAGGTGCTCCTAGACCCGCTGTGCTGCACACAGGTGGGATTTGTCCTCCACATTTCACCCATCCACACACTAGGGGGCAGTGAACACACACGCCCAGGGCGGTGGGCAGGGATTTGAACCAGCAACCTTCCAGACACAAGGCTGGTTCCCAAACCATCAGACCACATCTGTCCCACATAAAGATACAGCAATATTGACCATATTGAGGTCTGTTTGCAGCCCACACTTCAGTTCTACTCACAGTTGTCTCCCAAACCTCATATAAACCTTCCCTGGACAGTAGAAGACATTACTCCAACAAAAGCAGGGTCAGCTCTTTAACACCCTTGATTTCTGGAGAAATGAGAAGGTGTCCCAATATTTTTGTCCACATAGCCCGATTTCAGTATCAGTATGAAATGAAGCAGATCTGTAAATCTGTGCTGTGAGAACATTGGAGAGCATGTACTGTCGGTAATGAGCATCAGTCAGTTTCCCTTTTAACTGACCACTGACCACAGTATCAGTACATACACCGACCAGCCATAACATTATGACCTCTGCTCTCACTGTCCATCCTATCAGCTCCTCTGATCACACGGGAGCTCTTTGTGGTTCTAAAATTCAGACTGTAGTTCATCTGTTTCTCTGCAGACTTTATTCTCCTCCTTTCACCCTGATCTTCAATGATCAGGACCCCACAGGACCACCACAGAGCAGATATGATGTGTCAGTGAAGGACCAGTTCCAGAATGGGACACTAAAATACAGATATATAACAATGTGAACATGAGACATGATGCATTTAGATACTCTTCACACGCACACACACACACACACACACACACACACACACACACACACACACACACAGTGCTATAGAGATGCTGTAATCCATAATCTCCCATATGCTAGGTCATATGCCCACTTCCTTCCAGTCATACTGCAGACTCTAATCTGCTGCCTCTCAGGACCGAAGGAGAAAACGGTTCTGGGAATGAAACACACGTTGTGGAAATTAAGCCTCGGAATTCAATCATCCTCAAGGCCACAGGGAAGTGTGAATAGGAAGTGACAGTTCAACAGTGGCTGGGAGAACGGAGGTGTTGTGACCAAACAGAAAGGAATAAATGAAAGAGAGAGAGAGAGAGAGAGAGAGAGAGAGAGAGAGAGACCTACTAACAGCTCGTGGATTGCCTGGGGGAGTGAATGAAAACGACATAATGAAAAGGTTGAGCAAAAATGAAATGAAATTGGAAATTGAATTTAAACTCCCACTCGCTTTCTCACCTCCTGCTTTTTCCTTTCCCGCCGCCGCCTCCCTTTCCTGCCTCCACTGCGGTGTGTGGATATGTGTGAATAACAGGTTATGATCAGACTCGTGGTCACTTTTAGTTACAGACCCGTTTTCAGACCTATTCTCTGGGGCTCCTGTGGGAAGAGGGGCCCGTTTGAGGACGGCACGTTACCGCGGTCATACGTTCTCTACGCAATGACGACTTATTCGACGAACGTAAAGAACACACGTCTTTAAAGAGCATTCCTGCATCACCTCCTCCGTCCAGCTCTTCGGGGTTCTGGACGACGGACCACTGGTTGCTGGGATTGAAATAAGGATGGGTCATTTCACTGGGAGACGGTAAAACGGGCCTCCAGCAACAGTTAACACGCCTTAATGCACCATTTATAGACTTTGTCCACCGTCGTTATTGCAGCGTTATCATGCTGGACACTCGGGGTCACAGGTCATCTCACGAAATTATACCACGATACATTACTGCCCACGATATACGGATATTCCGAGGCCAGTGCCTGACTAATTCCTTCGTTGTTCCTTCGACATTTGATTAGCGCCACCTTGTGGAGTAATGAGGAGTAATGAAGTCAAAGTGGACGGGGAGTCTTCGGGAGTTTAGAGGTCCTATGTGTCTGTAAAAATATCAATATTTGATGCTACGTATTGACAACGTATTGGCAACATATCTCAAACCAAAACAATACAATGCATTGTTGCACAATTGCACCGTGCTCCTTTTCCCCCACTGACATCACGGCATCAATCAAACGAGACTCTTATTATTTATTATTTGAAGGGTCATTTGAACAGTTTAGGTGATTGGTCAGAATGTTAGAACTGCATTTTAAACATCTAATGTTCACGATGTCATTTACAAACCCGGAATTCTGAGAGTGTGTGTGCGCAGTTAGTACGACACTGGGGGAGATTAAACCAAGACTTATGGGGCTGGTTTCTGCTCTACCGTGTGTGTGTGTGTGTGTGTGTGTGTGTGTGTGTGTGCGTGCGCCTGTAACAGGGAAAAGCATTACAGGTATTTATTGTTCCCTGAAGAGCCCTTGTGGCATAACAGACAGGCCTGTGAGAGGACAGGCGCTGCATGGACTTCCAGAGGAGTGTTTCCTTTTATGGGCTGTTTAGACCTCAGCAATAAACAATAAGAACAGTCATCCACATGTAAATAAACAAACCATCTCCATTAAGACACACAGAGGACGTGTAGTAGATTAAAGCACATTCTGAGCAAACACAATAAATTTACAGTTGAACTAAAGATGGTTTTCACTAGTAAAGGGTCTCGTTTTCCCCTTTTTATTATGTGTTTATGGAATTTTACCCCTTTTCTCCCAGTTTGGCAGTGATGCTTAACCCACCCATTCATTAGGACTGGTGGTTTGGGAACCAGCTTTGTGACTAGAAGGTTGCTGGTTCAATTCCCTGAGCTGGCAGGACACAACTGAAGTGCCTTTAAGCTGCCCCTGGCCGCCGTGGATAGGGCTGCCTACCACTCTTGTGTGTGTGTGTTTATGTGTGTGTCTGTGAGTCAAATGTGGAAGACAAATTCCCGTGTGTGTGGCACAGTGGGCCAATCTGCACGTTAATAACTAGGAGGGTGAAGACAAGCACATGCCTCCTCCGAGTCATGTCAAGTCATCTGCAACCTCTTTTTGAAGTGGGCCACCAACGCCAGACCCCCAGCTATCAGCCAACAGACCCCTGTACTCTCTCAGACTCCGACTGCTGATAGCAAAGCAGCATGACCCCGGATTTGAAGTCCACTGGCCAAGTTGTCAGGACCTTAGTCCTCAGAACCACTCCGAGTCCTGGAGTTCTGGGCTGATGCAGATGTTGGATTGATTGGCAATAAAGCGAGTCCTGAGAACGTTCCCCTCACCATTACACCACCTCCACCAGCCTGGGCTGCTGGCACAAGAGAGGTTGGGTTCAAGGACTCAAGCTGCTGATGCCAAATTCTGGCTCCACCATCTGTGTTCCTCAGAAGAAATCAAGATTCATCAGACCATGTTTCTCCAGTCCTTAGCTGTCCAGTTTATGAACACACACTTCCAAACAATACTTTTTTAATTTTATGGAGGGACATGGACTTCGCTCATTGGTTTAAAATGGGAGGTTCTAGCACTGTTCCAACTAATCCCAACAGATGCAGCCCACACAGGTGATGACAACAGTACATGGTTAAGTTCTTTAGTGATACAACGTAACAGAAACCTGAACCTTGAGACCAACTTTCAGGTCTGAAAACACCGTAAAGAACCCAGGACCCATCACTGATTCACGGTTCTTCTTTCGTGTCATAACTGATACCAGTCACAGAGCAATGACTTCCAATTAACTCGTCAGTCTAATAAAACTGTAGGCCTGTTCAATTTCCCTGAACTTTACTGAACTTTATTGAACTCTTAAAAGCCTGCATTCAGTATTCAGACTGTTCCCACGATGACCATAAAATACATCACTCATTATTACAGTCTAGTATGCAAAAATATTCACAATGCTCTGCTACAGTGCATCCTATAAAAGGAGGGACGAAATGTCCATATCTATGTTATTAAAGACGGAACCAACAGTAAAACACAACTCAAAAGAGGCTCCACACACATTTCTGAGACATAAAGAAAAATATTAAAGTAGCCTAGAATCTCCTGAGGAGGAAACATATCTCGTTTCTAATGTTTTGGTAAAAAAAAGTATAGAGTTCTAAAGGTTAAAGAACCCGTTGCTGTACTACACACCCCTTTCTGTCTGTGTAGGTTGATTGTGGTGTAAGTTGTGGGGTAAGTTGTGGTGTAAGTTGTGGTGTAAGTTGTGGGGTAATTAATCGATGCTTATGTATTGCAGAACATTGCTGACTCACTCGCAGCCAGGGTTGAGGTGTGTGTGTGTGTGTGTGTGTGTGTGTGTGTGTGAGTGTGTAGAAGGGTGTGGTGAGTTGTGTTTAAGGCAGTGCACTCTGATCACAGACCAGGCGACTCCCTCTACACCGTTTCATCTGGATAATCCACATGGCGCCTTCGCCGACTCAAAACCAAAACATCAGAAATAATTAAAGTGCATGAACGAAGAATCCTCATACATCACTTCCCCTGAAGCTGAGTGAGGTCACTGCTATGACCTCACCCTCATTGATCAGGATGTGTGTGACGCGATGGAAGGAATCGTACGGCACTCGTCCGTACGTGCTCTGCGGCCTTTCGCCAAAGTCACTGGACTTGTCCCACATAAACTTCACAACGATAAACACCAGCAACCATCGAATTATCTCCTCGGTTACCGCCGTGATCTGGTTGCGGTGCATCTCCGGAGTCCTGGGGCAAGTTCGTAATCAGACGCTGAATCACACCTGAAATGCTTCTGCAACTTCGATCTTAAGGACCCTGCTGGCAAGAGCTGGTGAGGACACACGTCGTCTCACCGTGTAGCTTTAATGTGAGAGATGGCGAGCTGTTGCGCACGTCAGACCGGTTCTAATGGAATGGAATGAACACCAACGACTGACTCAACTGGTGACATTTCTGTAAATGTCACCCTGCAGCACCTCATCAAAGCTCGTCTGATTTAGAAGGAGCGTAACGATTCAAATTCAATGTTACGGTGATTTCTTGATTCACTTGAAATGTCTCAGCAGCGAAAAGGAGTGTCTGAGAATGTAACTTATTGTCAGGAGTCACATGACAAAAATGTCATAATCTGCACGATTTGTGTGATGATGTGGGTGCAACGTCAGATCACCTTCGGTCCTCATTACAGACACTTTTACAGACCAACGTTACGTTAATGAGGTTCTGCAACCAGTGGTTCTACCTTTTCTGAACACACACTCCGGTGCTCTATTCCAACAGGACGACGCTCGTCCACACACTGCTGCCATCTCAAGATCTCGTCTTGAAGACACAGATACAACGCCGTGGTCGGTCTCATCTCCAGACCTGTCCCTGATTGAAAATGTGTGGACGCTATTGGACGCTCTATCAAAACTCCACCCCTACCACACCATCTGCAGAGCTGAGTGAGAACATTCAAGCTGCATGGGATGGATCATCGCAGGACACCATTAGGAACCTCTACAACTCCATGCAGAGACGTCTGGTGTGTTGCGTTAAACCACACTTCCTTCCAGCAGAACGATGATGAATGATTTTTGACAATGAGTGTATTATCGTAGGTTATGGGACGTCAAGGAAACCAAAGGCCTACAAGTTACAACATGAAGGTTGGAGATGGAAATAACTCTTAATCAATGAACTTAATTGTCTACAATTTGTGCAAATACTGTCCCTAATGTGCACCAAAACCCATCGTTCACCCAACCGCTTTCCTTTTCTCCATATCCTGTCTAAAGAACAATTTGAGATTTGAGCAGGAATCAGAGAACCTGCTGAGCTGTCCAACAGCCAAAACTGCTTTTTACACAGAATACGTTTTGGTCAGTAGTCAAGGCAACAGACAAGATCTGGTGTTTAAAACCATTTTCCCAAAAGTTTGGTCCAGGAAGAAATGATAAGTCTCAGATCTACCTTAAATCTCCAAAGTGAGAGAGAATTCCCTCAGTGAGCAGATCTCCATTACAGCATTTCTCAGATCCAGTCTTCTGAGTCGCACCTGATTCAGCTCATGAAGCACTTGATAATTAGTACGCTCAGGTGCAGGGAACTCGCGAAGCTCTGCAATGTAGGTGGGCCTGAAACTCAGCCCGGAATTCCATGACAGCTTGAAAGACCAGACCTGGACTACACCTAAGATTAAAGTAACTGCACCCACAATTTAACTGATTACATCACTTCCACTCTGTCAGAAAGCAGCCCAGCACATGCATCGATCAGCCATGACATTATTCCATCAGCTCCTCTGATCATACAGGAGCTCTTTGTGGTTCTATAATTCCAGACTGTAGTTCATCTGTTTCTCTGCAGACTTTATTCTCCTCCTTTCACCCTGATCTTCAATGATCAGGACCCCACAGGACCACCACAGAGCAGTTATGATGTGGGTGGTGGGTCATTCTCAGCACTGCGGTCACACTGACATGGTGGTGGTGTGTTAGTGTGTGTTACTGGTACGAGTGGATCAGACACAGCAGTGCTGCTGGAGTGTTTAAACACCTCAGTGTCACTGCTAGACAAAGAACAAACCAACCAGAAATGTCCAG
>CM067511.1:33005235-33022735 GCA_034509495.1 Acestrorhynchus altus | reverse complement strand
GCTTACAAATCGTGAGACGAAGACCAGAACCGACTGGACGTGTTAGTGCTGTCCAGCAAGTTCCAGTCAGCTTTCTCCAGCCACACACACACACACACACACACACACACACACACACACACACACACACACACTGTTATGCAATGGTTAAAAGGACAGAAGGGGAAATGACATTAAACAGCTGATCAATGGAAAACAAAACAGGGACGTAAATAAAAATATCACATCGAACATCAAACTGTTCTAATCGGAAAGAGTTTACTTCAATTATCCGCTCTTCCATCTTCTTAAAAGACTCGGGTAAAAACCAAAAATGGCTTCGTTTTGTTGGTGCCAGGCCCAAGAAGGTCCAGCGGGACCTCAGAGCAGAACGGGTCAACGCCAGAGAGGTCGGGCACAGACGGGTGTAACGGTGAACTACGCAACTCAACGAAAATAAATCTTTGGCGTTTGAAAGATATGGCAACTGTCTCTGCGCTGAGTCATCTGTTCCCGCTCTTTGTGTTATGGTCCCAGATTGTCACACTAGTTTATTTACAGAACGGCAAAAAAAAAAACACGGGCAGAGAGAGCGAGAGAGCGAGAGGCAAGCGAGAGAGCGAGTGAGAGCTTGGGAGAGAGCATCAAAAATCAGTATCTGCACAGACGAATGAGTGTAATACACAAACATATATAGTACAAGCCTGGTAATACTATAAATTAGATTTGAACCTACTTATAGAACCACACTGAAGACGGGCGCAGTGTGTTCTGAAGATTGCTGTCGTTTTTTTTCCATATGAACACACAGTTGTCCGTGAGAACGCGGCACACACTTGCTCAAACAGCTGGTATGGCTTTAATAACAAGATGAAGATTCCATCCCAAAGTGACCTCAAGCTGTGGACTGCGAGTCCAATCAGGAAGATCGACAGACTACATTACCCACGTGTCACTTCCTCGGACGGTGCGCACAGCAGAGATCCTGAGGTAAAACGAGATCGCCTTCAAGCAAAGTCTGCCAAGAAGCCACCTTCGCTGTAGACGGACAAACGCAACGATCCAATTTGAAGGTCAGTGGACTTTGAAGGCCAGACCTGATGGACGAACACGACCGAACATACAATCATTCCTGAATACCCAGACCTATACTACAGGCTGCTGTCTAAAGTGCTCCTCACGAAGAAGACGACAGCACTTTAAAGGAGACAGAGCAAAGTGCAACCTCAACTCGCTCAAACAAGCCCAGCCGGTAGACTGGACACGTGGGCACCTACACGAACATCCCATCGCCACAACTCCAGCAAACATGCACATGCCGTAAGTTGACATGCAGGGTTCCACTTCTTATTGGAACCTTACTAGCCCCATCTTTGCCAAGCCCAAGTTAATCTCACAGGGGTCCCATCTAGGACCCAGAAGACAGTTGGGACCCATGGCATGTTTAACTGCTGGTCCCATCAGTGTCCCAACACTGAACCTTTGTTTCCCCACACCGACAGTTAACCCTTCACCCCCAGAGCACAGCTGTGATTGTGTTCCACCTGTACTAGAGCGCCATCCCTAATACGACAAAATTTCAGTCCGGACAGCCGCCACAACATTCTGCATTGTGATTCCCCTTATCAGGAACTAAACTAGCCCCTTTCTGCATCAAACATCGGGTTCATGGAGGTTAGACTGGAAGTCAACACTGGATGTCAGGACAGCCGATCACATGAAAATACCATCTAAAAAGCTTCTTTTTTCTTTTTTTTTTCATCCATTTTTCCCTTTTTTTTCCTTTTTTGTTCCTTTTTTTTCAACTAGGTTTATAAGTAGTCAATGCACAATTTTCATGGATCTGTATTAACTTTAGAACGATTTCTATCTATATTATCTATCAACTAATTATAAACCCTTTGGAGATGGTACTTTAATGTAAAGTATTATTGTACTGATATTAACACTAAACAATTCTAAATGTGAATCAAAATATCCTTCGAAAGCTCTCAATATTCAATTAAACATTTACAATAGATAATAAAGACAAATTTTGGGGTTCCGTGTCTCAACAAAAATAAAGAGGAACCAAACAGACAGGAGGACTCCACGGGGCCACAAACAAACGGAGGAAGAGTGTTGGTGCTAAAATATGACCGAACTAAGAGGAGTCGTGACAAAGGGGACGGAGAGCCAATCTGGGCTTCAGTCAAGCAGACCGTCTCCTCCGTTACCGTGACATCACTTTCTGTAAACAGGTGTCAACGCTTACCCACGTTGCTCTAGGTGCGAGCTATCCTCTCGATGTAGACTTGACAGCCAAGAGTGAATACGACGTCGGTCAGTTACGTAGTTTATATAGACTTATATAGAGTTATGAATATGTATCTGCTTCTCGCTTACTCCCTTATCTTTTTTTTTTTACAGGAGTTCTGTTCATTATGGTTGATCGTCGGCCCGGTTTGTATCCCCCACCCGCAAGATGACAAGTACTGGTGTTCTCTTCGTGGAAGAACTGAGGAATACAAACTACAGCATGAGAATGAGGCCGTGAACTGCGGGCCGGAGACGAATGTCGCAGGAAGAGGGAGAACGCAATAAAACAAAACCAGCAGAATATAGACACCGTCGTAGCGTTTGTGTTGTATCTTTTTTTGACACGCGGTCCATCTTTCACTCCTCTTTCCCCTGCAGTTCCTACAGTGGGACTGAGGTCAACGTGGTATTCAACATTGTGCCGAGAAAGAACGAGGGCTTCCACTGGTCCAGCAGAGAAAAGGTTGTTGAAGAGAAGGTGGGACAGATGACAGGAAGATGAAGCTCTGTAGGAAAGTCCTTCTGGGCCCGTGGTTGGTCTGTGTAGATTAGAATCTGGTACCATTTCTGTCCTTACATTTCAGCATCATCTACAAAACAGACAGAACAGACACATTAACACATCTTGCATCCATGTGGAATTCTATGAGTACGGACGCTCCGCTCCTCCTCCTCAAGCCCCTCTCTGATACAATAAAGATTCATAGTGGTTTCTATGATGGAGAGATCTCCACACCCTGCTGCAGCAGAGCAGCTCCAAACCATCACACTTCCACCACCATGTTTCACAGCTGCTATGAGCTTCTTCTGCTCAAATGCTGGGTTTGGTTTGATCCAAACATGTCTTCTGTTACCGTGTCCAAATGGTTGATTTCTAACTGTTCTGAGATCTTTTTAAATCTCTTCTCAGACTCATCTGCATCTACAACCTTCTTTCTGAAGGCCTCAGAGAGCTCTTTGGATCTGGTCATGATGAACCCACTCACTAATGTCTGAGGTTTAAATAAGACAGGCTGGTCTTATTCAATTATGGCTGATTTGATACGTTTTACAAAATCGTTTCTTCAGTTGTATGTGTTTAGTTTTATCACCTCCATCTCTCAGTGGAGCTACAATGAAGAGCAGATGTTTAAATACATAGATTTCTACTTTGCTTGTTATAATTTAAATAAAAGCTTTGACGTCCCTTAATGTCGAGATCTTGGAGAAATGAAATAGAACTGATTGATAAATAAAGCTCTTCAGCTAAAGATAAAGGTCCTATTAATCCATTATCATGCGCTGGTGAAGTGGACTCCAGGGAAAGTCCATTAAGCTCTGAGGGTTTCCAGATCAGATTCATACCTCATGGGCGTGTTTGGAGAACGAGTCGGCACTAGCCATCATAGCGGCTGTCCTCTCCTCCACCTCGCTCAGCTTCTGCCCCCTCTCATCCAGCGCTATCCGAGCTCGAGCCAGGTCACCAACAATGCCTGATGCTGCTCCTTTCATGCCCTCGATGCCCCCTGGGCCAGGAATGTGCTGGGCGAGGCTCCGGGATGCCTTCCCTGCGCCTGACTCCCCAACTGAAATGAGTCAGAGAACCAGATGAGTGACGGAGAAGTTCTAGACTAAGCTGTTATGGTACAGATTCCCACATGAGACACATGAAGTCAGGTATGTCTAATTCTATTAGATTAGATGTTTCTAGAACCGTCTACCATCTCTGACATCGACTGGAATTTCATGCGGAATTCTATCAGCTCTGTGATGTTTCAGCGTCAGAGGTGAACAGCTGAGGTGGGTATTTCAGGACCACCTAGTCAAACCCTGCCTCAGGGTGCCAGAATATGCCAGAGTGAACATATCTGTCACTGCTGGACTGAGAGTAGACCACCAGTGAGAAACGTCCAGCTGACAACGTCCTGTGGGCAGCATCCTGTGAGCACTGATGAAGGACTAGAGGACGACCAACACAAACTGTGCAGAAACAGATGAGCTTCTGTCTCTGACTTTACATCTACAAGGTGGAGACACTCGGTAGAAGTGTCTCATAGAATGGACAGTGAGCGGTCACTGTTGAAACACTCCAGCTGTGTCTGATCCACTCGTACCAGTGCAACATACCCAGAGGTCAATCACTGGCTAGATCCTGACCAACCATCAAAGCAGGACCAACTGAAAGTGAGATTAAGAAATGAGTAGCCAAGAATTTTTGGTTCTCTCCACACAAGTCATCTTCTAATCGAGAACCGTCTCATTGAAACGCAACACAGACCAAGACTGCTGTGCTGTGGAACAATAGAAGACACAGTGTAAAGGACAGACCACACACAGTGAAGATGCCCGCGAGGGCCACAGTCGAGGAACGGGGATGATTGTTAGGTAAAGGGAGACTGGTGTTGGACAGTCAAGGATGTTTACAGATGGTAAACTCAGCCAAAATGCCTGTGTGGTGTTTCTCTTTGGTGGACACACACACACACACACACACACACACACACACACACACACACACACACACACCAACACTTTAATAAAGCCACCCTGCGTTCTACGACTCTGAGTATAATGTGCAGCTAAAGTAAAACAGCTATCGTCCTCACAGAGTTCTTCTCTGTCCAGCGACTGAGCCCCTCCTCCAAAAAGGCCTTTGAAGAACCCCCTGTTTGGAGCCTCTGGTGTTTCCACTGGAGTGAAGAGCTCACCAAGCATCTCCTGCAAAGAACACAGAAGACATGAACGCAACAGTTCAACGAAACGTCACACATGCACAGTTCTCTCCAGTCCCTCAAATATATAATGGAAGCTTAAGATCTCATCAGTTACTAAAATGTAAATGATCTCTCAACTGGGTTCACGTTCTCAGTCGTGAAACGAGGACACTCCATGGGACACGTATATTCAGAGATGGAGGTGACAGAACTAAACACTGAAGAAATATCTTTCCAAATTCATTTGTAAAACATAATAATTATGGAAATGTAAATTCCTCTTGAAGAAAAAGGTTGGACCCTCTATACCCTAATAGCTGGTTAGAACCATCTACCATCTCTGACATCGACTGGAAGAAAGACGTTCCCACTCCTCTAAATGATGTTCCGGACAGTGGAACGGCTCATTTCTAATTGTTCTTTGTTAATTGTTTAATCTCTTCTCAGACTCATCTACATCTACAACCTTCTTTCTGAAGGCCTCAGAGAGCTCTTTGGATCTGGCCATGATGATCCCACTCACTTCAAAAACCAAACTAATGTCTCAGGTTTAAATAAGACAAGCTCCTCCAAAGTCCTCTCTAATGAAGTTCTAAAGGCATTTCTTTAGCTGTATGTGTTTTGTTAAATCACCTCCGTCTCTTAGTTACAAGATCTATTCGCCAGACGTGTCTTCTGCCATGGTTGGAAATGACTTTGCGAATGTCTAATGGTTGAACTTCTAGATACACTTTACAGTACAGACAGGGTGAGGAACGTTGGTCTCCTGTGCAATCATCCGGATCACCATGGAAGTGCTGGTTGTCCTCACCTGCAGGTTCTCGCAGACTTCTTGGCTGTAGGTTATCCTCTGGATCTCAGTGGGGGAGTTCAGGTACATGGCCTGGCCTAGGTTAGTGAAGCAGAAGGTTCTAGCTATCCTCATGTCTGTGAGTGGCAGGTAGTTGACGTCCAGCAATGGTCTCAGCCCAGGTAAACTGCAGGTACAGAACAGAGAGAATGCACTCAGATTTGGAACACAACCGATGACGTTCCTTCTCCACACGTCAGAGCTGAGGTTAAGGTGAGGAACACAGTGGACCACATTCAGAAAACTCAGTGTCCTCCTCAGAACATCGGTGTCTCTTAAGCACCTCGGTATCGTTACAGGTAAGCATGATAAAGACCAATCAAAATGAACAGTTATTCCAAAACGGATTCAATTCCTTTTTCCATAGGAATTCTATACACAATCACCCTTTGTCCCCCCCTTTGACATCGTGGGGGACTGTGTGTAGAATTCCGATGGAAAAATGAATTGAATCCATTTCGGAATAAAGCTGTAATATAAAATGTGCAGAAAGTGGAGCGCTGTGAATTCTTTCCGGATGCTCTGTAACTGCCCACCTAGTGCGGATCTTGGGTTCTAAGAGTTAATGTCCCCGTAAACTTGTCGGTGTGTTTTATAATTCTGTCCTTTCAGGTTCTGGAATCCTGCTGGTGGATGAATGACTCCGAACTTTAGTTCTCATTAAATGCGTGACCTCCATTATCGCAGAGCGCTTCTCCAGTGGTCAGGACACGGACAATCACTCAAGCCTGCGAAGGGACGGTAAACAGTGCTCATCTGTCGTCGTCCTCCCCTCAAAACATGCACAATTACCTCACCACAACCCATGATGTTAAAGAACCCCGCTATCACAGGTGCTCTGACGTTTGATTGAACGCGTAGCTTTGTCCTTGCTGTGTCAGGCAGACAGAGAGCGACACACAGATGTTGGCCTGCTCTCTGCTGTCCTTGCTGAAGATTTATGAGAAGGCAAGAGATCGGCAGAGAGACAGACAAGGTCCAGACAGCACTAATCTGTGTGCCACGCCGTGTCTCCTCCCATCTGCGTTACCTTGGCGACAGCCCCGCCGGCGCTGACTTTCCCAAACAAAAGGATGGGAGGACAACGTTCCAAGCCAAAAATAGGTGGATTTGGAATATGAGCACACACGCTCCATCAACATCTGGCCGCCAGCAATCCCTCACATCGCCACAGTAATCCCCTCGGCACAAGACTACAGCTGGATCTTCTGAACTTCAGCAGCGTTTTCCATCTTAATCATCAGAACTTTCTTCAAGTGCGCCGTCTCTACTGTAATGTGAGGAAATGCAGTGGGTAGGACCTAGTGGTGTCCACAAGCAGCTGGGTGGGAAGGACCTAGTGGATATTTTTTACAACCTAACCCTGCTTTACACTTCTCCACAGCTTTATCCGTCACCTGACTGGTGTTCCTTGGTTTCATGATGCTGTTTGATTGCTCATCTTCTACAGCTACAGCTGTTTTAAAGGCACTGTAAAGAACAGCCTGTAGAAACACCAAAAGCACCAAAACCGACAAAACGGCACATTTTACAGCATCTCGATTGGTTGATCCACCGAGGAGAGACAGATGTGGACTGGCTGGTTGATGCATTACTCACCTGAGGGTCATGATGTGTCCATTTGCGCAAAAGCAGGCCAAGCAGACGCCGGTCCCCGTGTGCACCACGTCGGCCCGCAGCACAAAGGACGTCTCAGTGATGTTGTGCTTGAAGATGCAGTTTTGGGAGGGTAGGATGATCACTTTGGCCTGTTTCTCTGAGCACACCACAGCGTACTGGTGTTCGTTCAGTTCCTGTGAGCTGGACGGAGAGACCGACACCGGACGCCTCTTTCTCACCCGCTCTCTCTCCTCTCCGTTGGCTGGGGCATTGGGCTCGTACCACAGCTCAGAGGCAGGAGGCAGGAGGGACCCTGTGGCATCCAGAAAGGCCATTCGCAGGATGCTGCCCTTTAGTCTGATGAGAGTGCCTGTACACAAACGGGGACGAACCCAACATTAGAAACCTTCACCTTCCAGTACCTTTGGTCAGGTTTGCTGGATGGTCTGTTGGACCTTTATTCACCTGAAGATCACAGTATTTGTAAGAGACGGTCCTCAGAAGGTCCTCGGCTACTCTAATATGACTATTTGAGACCGAAATACAAAATTTATGATTTACTTCATGGCTTGTAAGGACTATGACTCACCTAACCGTTTGGAAATACGATCTCTGTGTTTAGAGCTTTGTTGATTAGATTGACAAGCATCGATAAAAAGCTGGAATCAAAGCAGCTTCTCTCATCCGTCTGCAGTGTGTGTTTTAGCCATTTTCCGAGTGGATTTTAGCTGCATTCCAAACGGGATTGTAGTTGGTTTTGACGCAGCAGGAACGGATTTAGGTAGGATATGCCGTTTAGATTGTTACGTGTATCTTATCCATAGGTTACTCTGATCCTGAGTTATGAAGCCTCAAATACCCGTAAGTGAAAGAGCAGAACCTTGTAAGCAGGTCTGGACAAGAACATCAGCTAAATGCCATAAACGTAAATATAAATAATGCTTTTGTTTAAAGAATATATGTCAAATTTGGTCCCAAACCCCTGAAAGTGGTAATATCACAATAATAGATTATAATTCATTTGAAAAAAGCAAAAAAGGTAAGTTCTCAGCTCCACATGGTCACATAAATTAATGGAGAACTGAAGTGTTCTGGTGTAATCCGTGTAATAATTGTCCTGAAGGTGACTCACCACTTGGTGAGACAATGACTGGCTGAAGTAGCCTCTGTTCTCCAGCAGGGGGCATGTTCAGGGAGATGGAGAGGACAGTGCCCAAGGAAGTGCCCACCCACAGGGCTGGGGTCAGCGTGCTGTCCGTCTTTCGCGTGTATGTCTCGCAGAAATAGAATGACGTGATGGCCTCTCGTGCTTCTTTATCAATGCTGGTCACACTGGAACTCCGTGAGCGGCTGAAGGAGTTGTCCCGGTTGTCTAGGGGTAGGGCAGCCCGCGGGGGACATACAGAGAGTAGGACAGTAGGGAGAAAAACAAAAAGGGTAAAGCACCCACTCCAAAATGAAGACGTTAGATATACAGTGTAAGGACGGGACATGGGTGAAGGGTGGTTATGTCCACATTCGTTGTGACGGTGCTTATGTGGAAATGCTGAAAGGAAAAGAAATCAAACAAACGCATCGTCCTCCTGTGAGAACGTTCCGATCATGACACACAATGACACCAGTGACAAGACTGAAGATGTGCTTCCGTCACTGAAAGTCGGATGTACTGAATGACCACGTGACGGATATGTTCCTGGAAAGATTTGGGGATTGTGTCCCAAACCCTTTCCGTTTATATCCATTTATACGTCTTTTTGTAGGGTCCTGCGAATGTCCCCCCCCACAGTGTTATGAGAAGTCCCTGTAAACCCTCCACTACTTCAGCACCTCTGTCTACTCGCATAACCAGGGACATAATTGTCATATAAAACATCTATCTCCCTATTAAAGCCCTGGGTCATGAAACAATCATCATTTTTATAGGATTCCCAGGAGGCCTGAGGTCAATTTCATTTCAATTCAGCACCTTCGCCTTCGATACTGACTTTTATTGCTCCCGTGTAATATGGAGCTCATTTTGTAATTCCTTCTTGTTCTCCAGACACATGCAGAACATGTGGAACAATGTGATGCTGTAGAAAATCCAATATAAAATCCAATATGGTAAAACAAAAAGATGGGCTCTGTGCTGTGGTGGGTCTCCATTCACCAATCCCATTCAATAACCAGCCTCAGGGGCAACAGAATGCAGGGGGCAGAGAGCATGTTACACACAGACCAGTAAAAAATGAGGGTGGAGGCCCTGAGCTGGATTTCTGGTGGCCTTTCAGTCTCAGGACACTCCACAAAAACCTGTCTTATACGGACATGTGAGCTTCATTTTCACTATACTGAGAGACGGAGGTGATATAACGTCCCTTTCAGCTCTGTGATGTTTCAGCGTCAGTCTTTGTACAGACGCTCTTCCGTTCTCCTCAAACCCCCTCTGATACAATAAAGATCTCATAGTGGTTTCTATGATGGAGAGATCTCCACACCCTGCTGCAGCAGAGCAGCTCCAAACCATCACACTTCCACCACCATGCTTTGAGGTTCTTCTGCTCAAATGCTGTGTTTGTCTTCTGCTACTGTGCCCAAACAATTCAGCTTTGGATTCATCTGTCCAAAGTTCTCTCTAATGATGGTCTAATCATTCGCAGCTGTCGTACCAAACGCGAGGGTCCCAATTCCTCCTCCATCTCTCAGTGAGGTTACAATGAAGATCCCGTGTCCATGTGATTAAATGTGTTATAAAAGAGTCATATATCTTAATTCTAACAGCTGAATGAGACTGAAATGGCGATTCTCCAGACTCATGTGATGATGTAGGACCCCATTTTTCAAAAAGCTATGAAATAGGAACACAAAGTCGAAGCTTACCCAGGTCTGGCTTTAGCTCAGTTGGCAAACTTAATTTCCGTGACATCTTTGCTGGAAGAAAAAAAACACCCCTCTTTACAAACCTTCTTGAATCTTCCAGAACAGTCATGCAGGGTGTATGCTTGGGGGGACGTGGGGGGACGTGGGGGGGAGGGTGTGAAAACATAGCTGAGACACAGTCATAAGAAATCCAGGGAATGAGGGGGAGGGACACACAAACGCTTCGAACGGACAGAGGTGGCACTGTGACAGGGGACCACTAAGAGAGTCAGACAGAAACAGCGTAATTAAATGCTGCATGCTGAACACACACAACCGGGTAGTGGACGCTGGGTCTCACAATGCCCTGGAAGGGAAAATACAACGCATCAGACACACAACAGTCATTCGCGGCACCCCATGCCATGAGCATGCACCAAACAGGAGAACAAGACCAGGGAGTGACGGAGGTTGTGGATAATCTGTGGTCAGCTATGGCCTTTCTTGAACGTATCGCTCACCCTCGTTTAAAGGGTTTGCTGTGGGACGCTGAGGAACATCAGAAGAGCTTCAAGAACTCAATAAATAAATAAATAAGAAAAAATGATGGACAACTGCAAATCTCCAAAAGGGGGAACTGAGGCAAAAGCAAAGGGATGCTTTCAACCAAATAAATAAATAAATGAATAAATAAATGCGCTTATCTGGAGATCTCTTGGGATACGTTCTGGAAACAGCAGCTCCAAATAAGTTGCAATTTGTAAACGTACTCCTAATACTATGGCACTTTCCTGGCAGATCACCAAATCAATGCTGGTGGTCCGCCAACGCCAACGCTGCGAAGCGAAGTATAAGAACAGGGCTGTCCACAAAGAGATGGTTTAAAGATCGTAATTACGAACAGATGGTCTTATGACCCAGCCGGTGAAGAGGCCACGGGGAAACTCAAGCCAGAAGCACCACGTTAAGACACGTGCTACATACATGTAGCATGCAGTGGACATTTCAACACACACTTCCTTCAGGAATCATCCACACGTTCTGGCTGTTTTGAGTTTGTGCTCCCTCTGTTTTGTTCTAGCTTTCAGACAGAGACAGTGGTCGGACACAAAAGGGTGGAGTCTCCTTATCCCTCTCCAAAAGAATGGCGTCCAATCTTACCTCCTCTACCTCCGCCATTGTAGAACTGCTGATGGTTAGACATCAACACTTCTCGGGGAGAAAGGAAGTAAAGCATATCTACAGTTAGAAACGTTTTTCTGTTCGCTCTCTTTCTGAGAACAAGACAGTGATGCAGTGCAGCTCAGCCAAAAAGACCCACTCATTCAACAACGCCTACCCTAACGCGCATTCGTTTGGCCCTTCTTTTCACGGGAAAGTCTGGCTTAAAAATAAACGAGAAGTCGGTGTTCGTGCCTGCTGTGACGGAGGGAGGTATGGAGGTGATTATGAGAACCAGATTTCCTACTGAGATGCAGGACAGTCACGATACATTATCAATTTAAGGCCCTTTCGCAGAGTTTTACACACAAAAAACAGTCGTGACCTGCTGGTTGGGGAACTGGAAGGACACGACTGAAGTCTCCTCGAGCTGGACGCCGTGGATAGGGCTGCCCACTGCTCCGGGCATGTGTGCTCACTTCCTAATAGTGTGTGAATTCACAAGTGTGTGTGTGTGTGTGTGTGTGTGTGGATGGGTTAAATGCGTAGGACAAATTCCCGTGTGCACCACAGTGGGTCTACGTGCACCTAAAAAATAACACGGCAATTTGAAAATGGACGCAGCATAAGGTTTAAAATCAGAGTCGGTTTGGTTTTCTGTGACGTGATGCGTTCAAATCAGACTGACCAATCAGAGCTCAGTTACCGTGGACGCAAACCTAACAAACGATCATTAAGACGGCAGGAGAACAGCTCATCGTCAGAACACCGACGTTTACTAAAGCATTCAAAAATAATATCCTTACAAAGCTCATTGGTCACAATTTCATTCATAAAGTTAAACATTTTATATTCATTACACAAAGTTACATTTCAAGCCTTTTTTTGTTTTACTGTCGATCAGTTTAGAACATTTTCAACTGTGAGCAGATCATTAATTACAGCCTCGACTTTAAAACTAATGTCAAACATAAAGGTTTCATTTCTGAAATTTCTTCACAGAATTCTAATTTTTTGAGATGCACTAGTATTTGACCAGCAATGGACTGACAATAAAAATATGAAGATTAAAGAAGACAAATTGTCCCCTCGGAGCTATGAGGTTCATTCTGCGCTCTGAGCCGTTCAGAGTCTATTTGTGTTGATCGTAACATCGCCTATTGTGTTTCTCGTGGTCAGAAAAGCACGTTACGCTGACTGTTAATAAAGTGCTGCAATTTTATGTTGTATTTACATTGTAATCATGTTATATTCCAGTTCTGAATGTGACTATTCTTCTTCATTGCTTGTTAAAATGGTCTAAAGCAACCACTAGGGCTGGACAAATGTAAGAAAACGGATACGATACTTACAATTCGATACGATACCAAAATTACACATTTTTAAAAATTCCAGTTTTCTAATTGTGGTCAGTGGTGAAGACACAAATTCAGTACCTTTTTTTGTAGGAGGGGTCAGTGCAAAGAAGCCACTCCCATTTCAGTCATTTATACTGAGATTTCTAATCTCAGGTACAACAAACCCTGTCAAATTGGGTCTTATTTATCAATTAAATTTGAATTTATTTCTTTTTATTATTAAGCATTTATATTCTAGAACTAATGTCAAAAATTCTCAATAATAAAAGCTCTTTTAAAGTGTAAAATTGTATATATACACTATAATATCACTATATTAGTGGCCTTAAATTTATCGTAATTATTTCTAGGACAATATATTGTCCAAAGGTTATTGTGACAGCTCTAATCAGACCACTTGTTAAAAAGGCAGCTGAGGGTCTTCACTCTGACTGAAGGTTAAGCTGCTTTGGAAAGTCATTGTTATTCTGTCCTGACATTCTGGCACTAATCTTATCTCTATTTTAGGTCGAGCGCAGACTCCCGGTGCGAATGTCATGCTCTTTATTATCTTCTTATCAGGTTTGTTCTTTTTTATCCCGAGAATCAATGCGTTAAATGTTGCTCCGCTGAGAAAAGCATCATCTCTGAATTCATTCTTTAGCAGCGAATGTCTGTGATCTTCACTTTACCAGCAAGAGCTCGTACCAAAGAGCCAATTCAGACACTGTAGTTCTGAAACACCAGTACGGACGTCACTAACTGGAAAACGTTGGAGCCTGAGGAGACAACGTGGTCCCACCCACTCAGCTTATCTTGAAGAAGGGGATTCCTAGAAATGAGTTTGAATCGTTTTCAGGACATGGACCATGTACAGTTCAGGACAGAACAGCGAATTTACTGCTTCAACTGTCACGTAAACTAAGAGTTAAGATGCCTTTCCTGGAGAACATCTACTCTATCCAATTAAGTCTGATATGAATTTTTGTTTTATTTTTACCCAATTCATAGATGACGGGCGCCGGGTCCCCAGCTCCGATACAATGGCTAACAGACGCCTGTGCTGGCCACCATCACAGCGAGGACGATTTTCCACCTACAGAACTCGTTCTTGAACCGGTTCTGTTCAGGCTTATAAGAACCTCGGTGTTTGTAGTGTTACTGTTAGATTACGTCACACAACACGTCATCAACAGAGGGGCTGCACAGCGTCGGTAAACGGAAGTGAGAAGACGGTAGCGGGTGTAGACTAGACATGTTGGTGGAAAAGGACACTGAGAGCGATGTGGGAAGAGAGCGACCTCTACCCACCCTGAGAGAGCATGGCCAATTTTGCTCTCTCAGACTCCGGCTGCTGATGTCAAGCAGACTGACGTGGGATTTGAACCCGCGATCCTCAGATCACAGTGGTAGAACATTAGACCGCGGAGACACTGTGTTTGTCACAAAACTAACCTAACAATCGAAAATCCTTCGAACGTGAGCTCATAACTGGATCTAGGTTTACTTACATATCCAGAGGAAATTTGAGCGAAACATTTAGAACCTGATTTGTCCATCACAATGCCACCACTAGGGCTGGGAATCGTTTGATCATTTCTGATACCAATACAATACTTTCAATTCGATACAGATACCTTCAGCTCAAACGATGGACTTTTTAAAATAGTCCACCAACCAGAAATGTCCTGTGGGCAGCGTCCTGTGAGCACTGATGAAGGACTAGAGGACGACCAACACAAACTGTGCAGAAACAGATGAGCTTCTGTCTCTGACTTTACATCTACAAGGTGGAGACACTCGGTAGGAGTGTCTCATAGAGTGGACAGTGAGTGGACACAGTGTTTAAAGTGTCCAGTAGTAAAAATACTTTACTTCCCGAAGTAAAACGAATCCTTTTTGAAAAATAAGGGCTCGTTTATGAAGCCTATGGAATATTAATTATAACAGCCAATCACAGGAATCTCACCTACTTTCGAGTTTGTACCGACTTTGAGACTTTTCGGTGCTTCGGTCGAACCATGTTTCACATGGAACTTTCTTGGTTTTAAATTTCGATCCCCAGCCGTACGGTGAGTGTTACTGCTGACACTAAAGCACATTAATTACCTGAATTCCATACGGATTTATAGTATATGGTACATATCTCCGCCTGTGACCTGAACTACAGGCGTATATATTTAATTAACTGTAGCAGAAAACAATGGGACTCAACTAAAAACCCAATAATCAGAAAAAACACCGTATTTAAAAGAACAATTCATAAACAAGCTTTCCGAAGGAGACGGGAGGGTGTGAGTTTAGTCAGTCGGGGTGACCGACGGCATGCACCGAAGGACAGATTACCTGAGGTCGGGGATTTGCAGCGGTCCTCCGACGTGGCCGAGCCCTCGTTGATGTCACACAGCCCTACATGGACAGAGAGACAATTAGAATGGGTTCAGAGAGGACCTTTAGGCTTTCAGTGACGGGCTCTGATCTGCTCTCATCTGGGAAAGAACTGGATTAATGTTCTGAACATGTTCTGAGTGTGAAGTGAGCATTTACCCAACATGCTTTATGATTATATCTACATCGCTGCCTTAACGGAACCAAAACGTGGGTTCTGTTGTGATTAAGGTTACGTGCTGCAAATTGGATACCATAGCAATAAAGCATAAACATCTAGAATACCATAGCAACCAACCAGCCTGATCTAGGTAATTGATAAGTGGTTGCTATGGTGCTGCTAAATGGTTGCTATAGTATCTTAGGTGGTTGGCATGGTGTTGCTAGGTGGTTGCTACGATGTTTGATGATTGCTATAGCATCAAGGGTGGTTGCTATAGCATCAAGTGTTACTAGGTGCTTGTTATGTGGTTGCAAAGGTGTCACTAAATGCTTGTCAAGTTATCCTAGTTGGTTGTTATGGTATCCTTAATGTGGGTCAAAAAAAGAACCCAGTGCTGCGTTTGTCCAATACTGACCCAACGCTTGACTGAACCCAAGGCTCTAACGCCCAGGATTTGCCTTCTGTGTTGAGAGGCCAGCGAGCAGACTGACTCTAAACCCTGTCCACACACACACACACACACACACACACACACACACACACACACACACACACACACACACCAAAAAACCCAATTGGCTATCTTTCAGTGACTCACAGCAGCCAGGGTTTCATTACCATGCAACACGCAGCACGAGGGCCGCAGCTCCGTTTTCCACCAGCAGAGGACATAGTGCAGCAACACCACTGAACCCTACACACTACCGCAGCGTTCTGCAGCTTCACGCTGCTGCATGACGGTCACTTTAAAACTGTGGCTTCATCCCATGCTGTACCACCTGCTGCACAGTGAGTTCTCTGGCTCCTCAATAAAAGCTTACAGATGAACTGAGAACTTGAAGGTCTGTTATTGCAAGAAAACCATCAACAAATACAGACATAGTTCACGAACAACGGCTGGAACCACAGACAGAGATCATTGCTGATGAGAGTGGAGTGGATCTGGGTTAATGAAGGTCTTATTGGTGGGAGTGCAGCACATCGTTCAGAGTGCCGTCCACAAGGTCAGGACCTTCTACAAACTACTGCCTTTACAGTAAGTGTTTGGTGGAGTGGTGGACTGTGTAGCACGAGCAGCAGTGACCCAGTTAAGATGAGCCTAAGTAGCACTGAATTAGTTTCGGGCTGCCCATTTAATATGACTGTACTGCATTACGCAAGAAGAGCGCTTGATATGGAAAGTCATAGGACAAGTCAGCTGCATCATCTTAATGCAAGAAAGCATCTTTAGGCTCTTTAGGACTTTGCTGTTCGCTTGTTTCTAAACTTTGTACTCTAGATACTTTATTCTCCTCCTTTCACCCTGATCTTCAATGATCAGGACCCCACAGGACCACCACAGAGCAGATATTATGTGGGTGGTGGGTCATTCTCAGCACTGCAGTCACACTGACATGGTGGTGGTGGTGTGTTAGTGTGTGTTGAGCTGGTACGAGTGGATCAGACGCAGCAGTGTTCAAACCCTGTGTCCACTCACTGTCCACTCTATGAGACACTCCTACCGAGTGTCTCCACCTTGTAGATGTAAAGTCAGAGACAGAAGCTCATCTGTTTCTGCACAGTTTGTGTTGGTCGTCCTCTAGTCCTTCATCAGTGCTCACAGGACGCTGAACACAGGACGCTGTCGGCTGGACGTTTCTGGTTGGTGGACTGTTCTCGGTCCAGCAGTGACACTGAGGGGTTTAAACACTCCAGCAGCACTGCTGCGTCTGATCCACTCGTACCAGCAACACACACTAACACACCACCACCATGTCAGTGTGACTGCAGTGCTGAGAATGACCCACCACCCACATCATAGCTGCTCTGTGGTGGTCCTGTGGGGTCCTGATCATTGAAGATCAGAGTTTATATAAATACAAAGTGCTCCTGTATGAACCGTATGGACCCTTTTTAAAATCAGGAGGACACTGAACAGGTAGATCAGTCAGACATTCATTTTTGCTCATCGTTTTGAGCTCCACTCAAGCCTGTGACTTCATACCCTTGATCATAACATTTATTGATTGAAATCCTCTTCTTCTCTTGCTTCTCTTCCAGGCCGGGGGCAATTTAATCACTGACATTATAGAAGAACAGAAAAGGCTGTATTTATTTTTATTTCCTCTGGCTCTTCACCCATCTCCATGGTAACCAATCTGAAAATCTGGCTCAGTCGATCTTGTTTTGATATGTCCTGCGTTTTGTCCGTGAT